>WTXV02013297.1:0-10556 GCA_009823435.2 Nymphicus hollandicus | reverse complement strand
CTCAGCAGCTCCTTATCCATCCATGGAGGTCTCCTGGCCCTCCTGCTGCACTTCCTTCTAGTCGGGACGCAACACTCTTGAGCTTGTAGCAGGTGATCCTTGAATATCAACCAACAGTCTTGGGCCCCCCTGCCCTCTAGGGGCTATATCCTACAGAACCTTACTAAGCAGGTTCCTGAAGAGGCCAAAATCTGCTCTTTTGAAGTCCTGGGCAGCGAGCTTGCTGCACGCTCTTCTCACTGTCCTGATGATCTCGAACTCAACCATCTCATGATCACTACAATGAAGGCTGCCCTGGAGTGTCAATACAGATGTCATGCTGAAATTGCTAAATTAAAGGAAAAATGCCTTAAAATACTGTAATCTGTATTCTCTTATGGCTTTAATACCTCCAAGTATTTGCACCAAGTATATGTACCGTTAAATACCTCCAAGGTATTTAATGTTAGTTGAAATTAATTGTATGTTATATGCTTTCAGTTTTCTGAGAGAGGTATCTGCATATTTTATTTTACCTGTTCAGATCATGCTTAAACTTTGAAATGTGCTTTCAATCTCAGTTAAAGACCTTATACAATAACTGCCTACATTTCTATTCTTAAATGAAATATATGTTTTATAACTCTTATTTATGAGTGGATTTAATTTGCTGTGAGAACATTTAATACACTAAGGGCTACACTCAAATTTATTCAGTATAATAAAAACCTGACTATGCTCCTTCAAAAAATACTCAGAATAGATGGGAAGGCAACATGAGCAAAAATGTGGATTTGTGTCTTTCTCCCTGTAGGCAAGTTGGGCAAGGTGGTACCAGAAGAGCTCCCTCTTTCTGCTACTGTACCAATCTGGAGTTGTCCTCATGGACTTCTGTCCTCAGAAAACCCTCTACAGAGATCGGCTCTGCACTTTATACTTGAATCTCCATTTATCCCTGCTAGTGTGCTTTGGATTTCATTGCAAAATTGTTCTTGGGACTTCCAGATTTCCATTCAAGCTAAAGTAATCTGGAGAATGAGCTTTAAATCCTAATGGTCATTAAGTCTATGTGGTCAGGCCAGATCTAATGCACAATAGGCTTCTTGAAACTCTTTCAGTGTAGATACCTGGACCCAGCACCAGCTGTTTTTCTCTGTGAACCCACACCTGTCAGGCCACACTGCTTGCTGATGCAAAAAAGCCTATCTAGACCAAAAGCAGCATTGTCTTGCAGTCTCCTGGAGACTTCAGACCCATCATATGAGTTGGGTTTGCATTACCTGGTTGTATAAGATGTCCTGATGAAAGAGAACAATCTCAATCCAAATGCTACCTCACCAAGTAACAGTTCAGTTCTTAAAACTATCCAGACTTTACACTTAAATCCCGATATCCCCACATTTATTCCTTGTCTTCTTTTTCTTCCCTAGTTTCTTATCTTCTTTTTAGTTCTTGATGTTAGCTTTCAGTTTAAAAAGTCTGTCTTAGCTGATGAGACAGCCAGTGTCCAAAAAGGCAGCTAAAATCAATGTCTAAAACAGCACAGTGTTGGTACATCTGCCAAATCTAACAGTGGCTGACAAAACTGTGCTGAGCTTGTTTCTCTCTTGCAGTCAGGTTGCCAGTAACAATTGGGACCAAAACCAAAAGCTGCATTTTCAATCACTGCTGTTCTTGTCCCTTCTCTTTTATCTGTGTTTGTCTTGTTTTCTCTTTGTGGAAAGAAAGCCAGACTCCAGTAAGAAGAATCAGCTACATATCCAGCACCTCTCAGCTGGTCTTTTCTTTTATTCCCATACAGTCATTGCTATCCTCGATCCAGGTCTCTTAATTGACATCGTATGTTGGGTAGAAGCCTCATCCAGCTGCCCATTCATGCTCTTTTGTGTCAGCTGCAGCTCATTCATTCAGAGGGCAGTCTCCATCCAGCATTAAAACCCTGGAAGTCTTAGCTGTGATGGAATATGAAGCATGTTGTGCAGAGTGGAAGAGTGCCTGTGACACAATGCTGGAGTAGAAGATACACTCCTTAGGGCTGTGTGCTCAAAGGACTCAGTGTGGTTTGAAACTGAATCCACCCCAGGTTCCTCATCACACAACTCGTGCTCTATAAAAAAAGAGAAATGAAGAAATGCCTCACGTTTACAAAGAAAGGGTCAATACAGTAGAAAACTAATGCACTTCCCCCCCCCCCCAAATATTTTAACTGGCTTCACATTTTTCATGTGGTGTCATAAAAGCCTACAGTATTTTTAATGATGCTTGTTGCTTTGGTACTTAGAATGAAGAATCAGTACTCAAACTCTCAGTTTTGTTTGAAGTTGTATGGTTTGCTTCACTATCTTTGAATCTCATCCCAAATAGAGACTAATTCTGGCATGTTTGGTTATTGAGAATTAAGCATATAAATGTAATTGAGGGTCTCAAGTTGTGGTCCTAAATATGGAATTCTGTAAGGCTAGTTTTGTGGAAGTTTTTTTTGAGAAAGCCACCATTCAATTACATATAAAATCGATTAAGAGACAAGTTAATAAGGGATTAGCTAAAGTTACAATAGTTACAGTAGTAAAATCTCATTTGACTGGAAATTCGAGAGGAGTTATGTTATTAACCTCAGGAAAAAATTTGATTTGAGCAAATACAGGATGAGATGATGGATACTGTCAGTGGCCAAAGAAGGTAGATGCTCCTGTCAGTATACCAGGCATCTCTGTATCACTGGGTTTGTAGAGAAGCAAATTGTGCCAAATTCTGAAAATCCACCAGATGGCACACTAAAGCCTTGATACTGAAAAGTGCTGTCATCCAAGAGCGCCATGGTAATTTCAGGGCAGGCTGAAAATTTAATGTGCGTTACAATATGCAGACTCTGCTTTGTTTTGTCAGGAATTACTAGGTCAATCTTTAATAGCTAGGAAATCACTTAGAGAAACATTAAGGGAAAGAAATGGGATAAGACAGCGATTATGTTAATTTTTTTCAGCTAAAAATTTGTCTTGATTTATAGTGACATTTTTGATGTCTGGGATGGACATCTTGTAACAGCTGGGGACTGGCTCAATTTGCCTCTGGCCCTTGATTCTCCAGGTAGGTTTGTTGCCTGCCATGAAATGGCTGATATGGCTGGTGATCAGTGTTGCCTCCACTGTGAATCACTCTTCCGGAGAGAAAACGTCTTTTCTATAAATATATTACTGAAAGAACTGTATCCAAGTAGCTCCCTTGCCTTACATCTGTGGAAATGAGAGCACCTGCCATAGGGTGCCTGGTGGTGGCTGTGGTGCCCCTCTCCAACTTTGCTGTTTTTTGAAGGCATAGTTTCAGTGGTAGAAATATCATGACCTGTGGAGATCTGGCTGTTGAGCTGATGCTGAGTTTCTCCTCCATGTTTCCAGCAGTGACTGAAGTGTGTTTGGATACTGGCTGAAGGTACAGCTACTAAAGTGAGAACGTGACTTCTCCCATGTATACAAGAGGTGATGTTACTATAGAAATGAGGGAGAGAAGCAGCCTATGCCAATGTGAAGAACAGTAAGGCTTTTCTGCAGCATTTTAAATGCTTCTGATGAATTGTGCTGCCAAATGAGATGGATATGCAGGTTGTAAATGGGGTAGATGAGGTGTCTCTTGACAATCCAGCTGTGTTATTTTGCAGTTCATACTCAGAAACTCCAAGTAACCCATTATTCCAGCTTTTTTTGAATTGTCAGGAAAGATAGGAATTAAGGATGCACAGGAGATTGCATCCAGAAAAGCCATCTGCTATTAATTTTAAGAGTAGAAACGTCTTTTTGCCATCCTGCTTCATGACTCCTGTACTTCTTCAAGATACTGCAGGAGACAAAATAATCTTCTGGTTCTACTATGTCTCTGTCCTTTCAGTGTTCATAACCTGTTAGATCATGTGAAGAACTGTGAAGACATTTATAATGAAATGAACATGCAGACATTTATAACTAAATCCTTGCTCAGACAAAACTCTAGAAATTACACAGGTTTTGCTGAGGCACAGGAATTTTTGACTTGCAGTGTTATTCCCAGTTTTGCATTTATTACAATTACTTGTTTATTTATTTATTTTTAAATGGAAAACTGTTAATCCTTCTGGCCTGGACACCTGGTCCCTAATGTGAGGGAGATCCAAGATAACAACTCATGAATGAAAGATATTTGATTATACGTACTAGGCTGCTTTCCCCAGTCCTGCAATCTGATTTTTGCACGAGTTTCAGGAGAGTTGGCACGTGAGAAGTATTAAAAACAAAGATGAAGAATTCAGTAAAGTGAATTTTATTTTTCTTTTCACATACAGACTTTAAGAGGTAGATTATCACCTATATTTATGGTAACATATTATTTTGTTATCTTTTTTCTGTATTTTCTTCTGCAGTTAAAGGTATATTCTTTGCTATTGCAGAGCACAAAACCTGAAGCATTTACCCCAAATGTGTTGGATATGAGCTGCAAATTGCTTTTGAGGTTCAAAAATGGGTTTAGTTTTTTTCTTGTGATTATATGGTTTTGTTTGTATCAAACATGGGCTTGTTTGGATACAAAAAAAAAAAAGTTGTTATCTTTGTATTTCCAGCATACAAGAATGAAAAAAAAAAAAACCCTCAAATCTGATGGGAATTCTATTCTCATAATGTAAAACAAAGAGGCTGAGTAAGCATCATAGCATTTGGCTGTTTATTCTGTTTATTCTCCAAAAATCCTGGGATTCCTTTTCCGGAATATCTTTTGTTAACTCAAAAATAAGCTTTTAATTGTTTTTAATCAGTATATGGTATATAAAAATCTGCCTAAATGATGAATTCTTCTAAATGAATTCTTTCTCAATCTCTGCTTGAAGATGAGCATAAAAATGTCATCAGTGTAAAACAATTCCAGATTTATTAGTTTTCTGCTGCCCTTCTCAGGCAGCGTATACTACTTCAAAAAATCTTTAATGTGATTGAATTTCTTGGAAGAGCCTATCAGTAGCAGCCTCATCTACCTTCAGGCAGATGAAGGGTAGTGTTCATTATTCTGAGTGGGTACTAAAGAGCTGGATGCCACTTTTGCATTTGAGTACAGCAGCTCTAAGTGCTGAAGCAAATACATATGCAGTAGTTAGGGTGATCTCCAATGTACTATGGTTGTAGTAGCTCTTTTCATGAAACTGTTTGAGTGTCTGTCACCTCTGAGTGATTCAGTGCTACGTTATCACTTGGTGCCTGAATGATATCTCAGAGTGATAGGGCTTAAGAACAGATGTAGCATTATTTTTAGGCAATTGCCAGGTTGTCCTAGTTTAAAGAGGAAATTTTCTGTTCTGGCTTAACCTGTGCTGGGTTCATGGTTTAGTTTGGCAGCTCACAGAATTCTCATTGAACTGATTCAACTGCTTACTGTCACATCCATCCACCCACATGCTAAAATCCCAAGATATCAGAAGTCACGGTTATGGTAAAAAAAAAGGAAGCAAAAAACCCCTAAACAACGATTCACACAACAACCAAAGCAAAACAAAACATGAGAAGAGGGGACTCCTCTGTGAGAGTTATGACAAAAGTACTATTTTAATGTTCCCTAGGCTGGTGAAAGTAGTAAAAAATAAATGCACTGTGGGCAAAAGCCTGCTCTCTTTTCAGATTCTTTTTTCACTTACCCAAATCCCTTAAGAGCATGAGAAATTTCTGAAAAGCAGTGTTGTTCTATGTGTAAATTCTCGTGTGACATTAATCACAAAGTTCTCATCATTATTTTTACCATCACCATCTTCTTGAAAGCAAATGAGAATGCAATAGTCAAATCCCAAGATATTTGTTAGTCTTTACGTAAGCAAATTTCAGATGAAGCCAAAGGAATTAATCTGAGTAAAGACCAGTGCAGCATGCTTGCTCCATCAGACAGGTACTCCAGTCTGTCCTTCCACATCACACCCATTCGCTAAGGCAAAGGAATCTGATAGAAGTGTAGCCTTTGGTTGCCACCAGTGCTCTAATTTTCCACTCTGGTCCAACAGATAGTATGCTGCCAACTCTGCCACTACTGGCTTGCACACAGGATGGCAGTCACTTATGCACCAAATAGCTGTAGAGGAAGTCCCTTGTGTGTGATGGAGGGAGGGTGTAATGTTTGCTATGATCCTGTTTGCTCTAGAGGTGGACTCCATTAGTTGACCTATATTAATACATATAGTCAGCAAGTATTTCTGTAATTTTTAAATGCTCAAAAGATAGCAAATATGAGTGGCATCTTCATGAAACAATTGCAACTAGGAAAATGGATGTAGTTATTAGCTTCCTGTAGAGTAAAAAGGTATTATGGTGCAGTGGATCTCCTTCTGTTGGAAATCTGCAGAGGGATCTGAAGGCAATGTGTAATGAAAGTAAATCTGTTCTGTATATGAGGAATAATGTACTTTGTCTCTAATTCTCACTTGTGCATAATGCAGTGGAACTCTTTTCAAGTGTTTCTTGGACCTATTATTAAAAAGTACCAAGTTGACTCTGAGTGGGGAGCTCTTCTTTTTCTGTTCCATTGTGAAAAAAGATGTAAAGGGTCTGAAAACAGGAATGTCTTGACTAAAAGCCAAGAGTTTTTACTCTGATTTCAGTACATTCTAGATTGGGCCTTTAGAAATGGTTTCTGCCTTTACTACACAGGATTAACATGGTAGCAATCCTTGAGCACTTGGGCTAGTCAATACAGTTGAGTACCACTTAGCCAGGTTTGCACCATCAACAAATATGGTTAATGAAATATTACTTCAATATCTTCAGTGAGCAAAGGACATGCATTGCTGTGCCATATTTGACACAGGGAAACAAAAGCACAATGACTATATAATGAAGAGGCTGTGAGAGTTGGGCTTTTTTTGGTCTGGAGAAGAGAAGCCAACAGTGGAATTCATTGTCTGTGTTCAACAACGTAATGATGAACCTACCTATGGAGAAGATGGACCCATAGTCTTCCTGGAAGTGTACAGTGAAAGAAAGAGGCAATGGGTGCAAGTTTTAACAGAAGAAATTCTTGCTGGATACAAGGAAAGGTTTTTTTTACAGTTAGGGTGATCAAACATTAGAACAGGTTGCCTGAAGAAGCTGTGGGATCCCTGTTCCTTGAAATATTACAATAATGATGTGGAACAGATGGCCTCCAAAGGTCCCATCTGGCTTAAATTATTCTGTGATTCTAGATTAAATGATAGAATCATTACAGAAGAATAAATATTTGGCAGTGACACAAACAGGCTGTGGCACTCTTTAAATCAGAGTTCATACTAGTAAAAGCTGAGGAAAGCAGAACAGGTATGTCTGAGCTCTGCAGCAGCCCTCAGTCTGTCCTATGGTCTGATAAACTATTTCTACATCTACAAGGCAGCCACCAGCAGAAGCATTCTAGATGCCTCACTGACTGCTTAGAAGGTACTCTCTAGGTGCAAGGTGAGATAGTATAGGATACACATCACTATACTCCTGCTTCAGGGACAAGTGGAGACTATGGCTCCAGTGTGTCAATTTTTCATGGACAGAGACTTCTCCAGAGACTCTGGTGATTGTTAGCTGTACTCCAGGTGTGGCCTCACCAGTGGTGAGTAGAAAGGAAGGATCACATCCCTCAGCCTGCTGTCAATACGTTGTGTAATGTAGCTGAGGACACCATTTGCCTTATTTGCAGCAAGGACACATTGCTTAGTGTCCACCAGGACCACCAGGTCATTTTCTGCCAAGCTGTTTTGAATCTGGGTGTCTCCCAGCACGTACTGGTGCATGGGATTGTTTCTGCACAGATGCAGGACTTTGAATTTCTCTGTTTTGAACTTCATGAGGTTCCTATCAGCCCAGTTCTCCAGACTGTCAAAATCCCTCTGAATGGCAGCTCAACACAACTCTTTCCTCTTCTGTTATCTGCAGACTTGCTGAGGTTACACTGTGCCCTATCATCCAGATCATTAATGAAGATGTTAAACAAGATGCTGCTGTTCAGTTAAACAGTTGTTGAACATTAATGCTGCTGTGGTTTTTATTCATAAAGTAGCAATCACCCTTCACCAAAAAAACACTGCGACACTGTGGTTGCTGAGTTCTGCAATATTCATCTCAACATGAATCAGGAAATAAATGTCCTAGATGCCACTATGTGGTTACTGTTGGATCACTGACATTTAGTTAACGACATTTGTTGTACTGCTGCTCAGCAGATATTTCAGATTGCATAGTTTATGGTGGATGAGGCAAAGTGTAACTAACATGTTTACTCAGCACAACAACAGTGCATTGCATTAGTACTTTGCATCAGTACTTTGCAAATTGAAATAGGCTTTTTCAAACCACTCTGTGCTCCAAAAATAATGTGACCCTCCAATTGCAACTCTCAGCGCTGCATTGTGATATTTGCTAATGATCAGGTGCTGAAGGAAATTCAGAAATGTCACATTGCCAGCCTCCACTTGCACAGCATTTTAGATGTCAGCTCTTCAACACCTGGGCACACAGATCACTTTACTCTGAAAATGGACATCCGTCTGCTTTCAGTAGCTCATGCTATTAGATAACTGCATGTCAAAGGATTGTCAAGGGCTGAATTTTTAAGTATTTCCACAGGCTAGGCTGGCCTTTTGACAAAGAAAGCAAGCCAGCAAGATTTTGAATTAGGAGTTTAAATTATTCTCTCACCAGTGAACAAGTCTCCTGGGCTCATCCAGCACTCTGCAATCTCCCCAAGGCACGCTTACTGTGGAGCATGCGAGGAGGAGAGGTGTTGAGACCAAAACAGCAGGGCACAGAGCAGTCATTGTAACTACTTGTGCTGAATGCTGATCTTGCATATAGTCTATACACAGACCCTGTATTCTCCTTATATGTTCTTACAAGTCTTGTAAGACATATAAATGAGAACTTGTATTGAAATCAGTGTAACTTCCCACAGGTTATTTCTTAATTGCATGCATTTTTGCAAGGATAAGGACTGTGCATATTAGATATATCTGGGAGATGAGACGTGAGTGGGGAGCTGAAATGTGAAGTGTATGTATTTATGTAAGTTTATATTTGGAGCTTAATGAGCTAATGGTGAAAGCATTCAAAGAGTACATTTATGTTTTAAAGATGAATTTGAATCTAGAGATAGCTTGTTTGAATTGTGCAATTAGGATAATTTCCACTTACCGCCCAGACATTATCCAGATTTACACTTTGCAAATATCTCTATTAGCGTGTTTTGCATGAGTTTAAAAATATTTGGTTTTGTTTTCTTTAATTAAATTAATTTCTTGTAAATATCTCCAGCTATTTGTGATATTTGTGAGTGCTCCCACCAATAAAGGAACTCAAATATGCTGAAAGAAAATGATCTGGTTTCCTGAAATGCATCAGTTAAACATGCAGCTTAGCTGTTTGAGTATTCTATCTACAAAGTCAACTAAGAAGCATTCCTTTTGGGGAATATTATTATGGCATTATTTGAGATTAGTGAGAGGCTCATGGTGTGTGATTTCCTTTTTTTTTTTTTTTTGGTTAATAAGTAGCTAAAGGGTGTACTAGCCCTGTTGAACTGGTGAGGCAAAGCATGCTGGAAGTTCTTACTGTAGTGATAAGAAGCCTTATATTACTACTGTTAAAATACTTCTGCTGTGGCCATAAAAAAAAAAGTTTCTTAGACACCTAACATTCTGGAAATGCAACAAATTTTTCTTTTAAAATTATGATAATTTATGTGTTGGTTTCCTATACCATTTTTGTAAGTCTATATGTTGAAATGTGTGTAAATGTGTCTGTAAGGCATGTTGCCCAATAGTTAAAATTAGATGTTTGGTTATTTCAGTTGGTCCTGCTAGTGACTGCCAGGGTGCAGCAAGGGTACTGTCTGACAAGACCCGAGCCAGAAGAGCAGAGCATGTCTGTGATCATAACTAGGGTCATCTGAGGTCCACTATGAGCCCAGCAGGTCTGTAGAGATGAGGCAAATCTGAGGTCAAGCCTAGAAGTTGCTGGGTCAGGGTCAGAGTCACAGTCAAAGAGATTCAAGACCAAGCACATGTGGCTCTGCAACAGGACCAAGGCTGAGCCTCCACCTAAATGTATCTCCCAAGGAAAAGTGAGAGTTTCTAATGAGGCTTTTTCCAGCTTTTTCTCAGAGAGCTCTTTCCTTATGGCTGTTTCAATGACTGACAGCTGCTTGTGCAGGTTGGGTCTTAGCTCAAGCAGCCAAACCATCAAGAGAGAGGGAGTATCCTCAGGGCCCTGAGAGTGGCTGGGTTTCAGACTTTGAGCCCATCAGGTTGACTTTATTTATCTTGACTTCAAATTACATATCAGTTTAGTACTATAATATCAACCTCATGCAGATGTAAGCCTTAATTCCTACTCATTAAGTACTTTGACATTACTAAACAAAATATGCTTTTGAAATTATTATAACTTATTATTTTTGCATGGTGTTTTTTCAGCTACTGAGCCAGAAGCATGGCATGTATATTTGATTATCTTTTAAGGTGGGAGGTACTGAACACATCTTCCTAAGCGGCTTATGTTTAATTCTTACGATATTCTCATATTCATTCTTATACTACATGCTTTTGTTTATTTCTC
>WTXV02013296.1:0-49796 GCA_009823435.2 Nymphicus hollandicus | reverse complement strand
CAATTTAATGGCTGCTCTGTTTGCTACTATAAAGCAGTTCTCTTCCTTGTCCTTTTTGTGTGAGTGGAAGAGAGCAAGCCTTTACTGATGAAAATGGTGGTTGTTTTGGACTTTGGAAAAGGTGGCCTGACCTGATGGGTAGCTGCTGCTGAAAGACATGCCCTTGTGATGTTCTCTCCACCCCTTGTGTCATCTCCCGCTGTTTTCTTTGCCTGATGCCGGCATTTGCCTGACCTGTTAGCCTGGTCAGGAAGGGAAAACTGATCCTAATTTGAAAAAGTTAATAGTTTTTCTGCCATTTAGTCTCTGCTCCCACAGTTCAAGAGCAGAAAAGAAGAGGAAGAGGAAAGAAGAAAAGAGAGTGAGTTGGCCGCATGGTTGTACTAGCTCACAAACCTATTTACCCAGTCACCAATTATGCACCCAGGTAGCAACAAAATGTGAGTTAGGAATAGAAGCTGTATGTTACAAAGGTTTGAATTCAAGAAAGCCACTTGTTGAATTATTTAATTTTGCTCACACAGGCTTTTAAGCACCTACTTACACTGCTTGTTGGGTGTGTGCGCTGCAGGCTTTGGGCATCAGCACGTGGGCACCCCAGAAGAGCAGTCTGGGACCCTCCCATCTTTCAGATCCTTTTTATTGTTACCTCTGCATACACTCTTTCGGTGGGGCTTTTGAAACCATGCCTGTAAAGAAACTTTCCATTATATTTGGGGTCACCTCAGGCTTCTACTGTGAACCACAGCAAACTGAACTGCCCAGAAAGAAGTGGAAGCTTCAGAAGCCTGAGGGGAACTTGAGCAAAGGAGGTGCCAGGCAGTCAGGTGTCGCTTTGGTCCTGTGGAGAACTGCTGGCCTGACTCTGCTGCCTCTTGATCTGGGAGCCGCTGAATTTATTTTCAAGGAAAATTCAACAGACTTGTCTCATGGAGCAGTAAATTGTAAGGACTGCACAAAGAAGCTGTCCGTGGAGTCCCTGCTCTTTGCTGGCCCTCACTGAGGAGCCCTTTCACTAAAGGATGCTGCATCGAGAGAAAAATGTCTCCCTGATTTCAAAGCAATATAAATTCTTCAATTCACAAGCAGTGGTCTGGCTTTCTATTGCTCGTCTTGTTAATCCATCCAAATACCAGGAGAACTGCAGCTCCTTTTGGACTTAGGATTGCTTGGCACATCTTATTTCAAATTCAGAAGAGGAATGCTAGATTGCCCAGCTCTTCCTGACTTGCTTGCAACTTGATCTGCATGTTTTGTATTTCGTTGCTTCAGTGCACCCACCCTATGGGAAATACTGGTGACTTTTGTATCTGCAGCATTTTTCCACACTAAAAGTCAGCCTTGGCACTTCAGTAGCTGTAACTGAGAGTAGTTCGATTAGTTTAGGAGAACTTCTTCCTCAGCATTTCAGCTGGCATGTTTTTCATTTCTCAGCTCTTCACCATGCTGTGGCTGAAGTTCAACGAGCAGAAATTCTTCTGATCAACTCCAATAATTAGAATGTTTAGGATTCCTGAAATGCTATAACACTGAGTGGTGTGGGTATTTTTGTTTTGGGATTTTCTTGAGTCTGTTTTTCCTAATGTGGGCATCTGCTCCCATGTGGTTGGTAGAGTTGCAGGCAAACACAACTGACAATGTACTACTTTTCTAAAAGACATGGTTGTTTCTGGACAGCCTCACAGGCTGACTGTGGTGCGGATGAGGGTACTATATGAATCTGAAGACAGTAAATCTGCCTTTTTCTTGGTCTGTAGGTGAGGCAGAAAAACAACTAAATAGGTGATTGAGTATAAACACACATGCTATTTATGCATGCATGAATTTTTGCCCAAGTGCTTCATTTGCATTTGTGAAGGTGAAAATTTGTTCATCAGATGTTTCTATTTGTCCTTGAATGAGAGAACCTCAAAAATAGACATTCAAATAGAAGTTTTGTTCATATGCTAATTAATTTTCCTTTTCAGTTGGCGGTTTTCCCTCTCCCCTTTTTATGTTTCTGCTACTGCTTGAAAACTGGAAATCTTGTTGGTGTACTGAAGTCTTCTTGGAACTGATGGGGCTTTTTCACTATCTAATACCGCCATCAGCTTCATATCACTGTCACACATGCTTTCCTATCATGTTAACTGTTGTACTGTGTATGCTGGAAGCTGAGGTTTTCATTACCTGTAGACAAAGCGAGGCTCCTCCGAGGTGTCTGCTAGCAGCAGGACCCAGCTCTCCACCTGGCCTTGCATACAAAGGGTCTCTGTCCTCAGGGTTTTCTGTAGCTTCACAAAGTCTGAAAACTGATCTCTGTGGGGAGAATCAACACAAATTCCATGTTTGGATTGCAGTTCGGGTGTTTCAAAGGGGAGCAGTAGTGCACCTGCAGCCTGGTTTAAGACGTTATCACATGGTTGCCATCTCAGTAGATTTAGGGCTTAGTATTTTGTGTTTGATTTTCTAAGAGTGAACATATTTGGTGTAACATCACTCGGATGTGACAAGAGGGTAGTAAGCAAAAGGAACAACCTTGAGCGCTGAGATGTTCTACTGACTTTCAGTTAGAGCCTGTGAGCACTGATAACCATTTATTTCCATGCCGGGATTTTTCAAGGGCAGGAGGTTGATCATATTTTCCTTTACCTAAGGCTTAAGTTGAAGCCTATGGTGGTGTAACTTCTCAGCCTTGCCTGTCTTTACACTAAAACTTAGGTCAGCACTAGCCTTGCTCTCAGCTTAGGCTGAATAAACGCTTGGCATGTCTTTGTGTTTTGCCAGTGGGCAGTTGCCTTAATGCCAGAACTCATTCTGATTTACAGTGAAAAATACATACATGGCAGGGAGAAATGATTTCTTTTGACATTCCTTGAAGCAGAAACAGCTGCATAAAACATTTTTACTTTTTTAAAATGCACAGTGGCATCTCCCTTGATAATCAGAATTACAGTTGAGCATGAACAGCAGGGCATAGTTCTGTACGGAGTCACTTAGTGGAGTGTTGCAACACAGATTATCCGACGTGGAACAGCTGTATTCATTACTAATAGAGCAATTTGACAAAACACCAACATGGATTTTTCCCACAATAACAGATGTTTGGAGCACACTGCCACCCCCCTCCCCAGATTGCCAGCATCTGTGCGTCATGTCATGCTCCTAGGTGCGGTGTTGCCACACAGCCTGCCAGAAGGGACGCATTTATTTTAACTGTATGATGGAATAGTTATGTTGTGACTAACTGGGATCCATCGGGTGGAAAATTTTAACAATTTTGAAGAAAATGTTTCTGCCTTGTTATTACTTATCACTTAATAATAATGTTTTTGTGGATGCAAACGTATCTTATTTCCCAGCACATACCAAGCACATCTGAACTCCCATCTTTTTTTCTTATGCTCAGCTGTTAAACAGCCAATAAAGGGTTCATAATTCACTGTACCCTTCCAGGGTTCTGCCGGAGAACAGTGTAACTGCTGCTTCACTTGCATATGGGAAAATACATGTTACAGCTAAATAGTGTGAGGTTCTGGACAGTGAGAATCTGTTTCCCTTTCTCCCCCACCTGTATAAATCAATTTGTTATTACATGTTTAAGTTTTCAGTAGAGGCACCTGTGATTACAATAACTTGTTTACAATTAAGCTAGTGTATAATAGAGGCCACCTAAATAAATTAAATAGAATCAGAAAGCATATTGTTTTGGGGAGGTCACTGACCTTTGAAGTAAGAGGAAAGGGGGAGGGAGAACAGCCAGGACGGTGTGGGGAGCTGGGGGAGGCATAGGTCTGCAGACACTTCAGAAATAGAGCTTTGATTCATTTCTGTTATTTGTTAAAAGTAGCAAACAGTCCTCCTTGTTGAAATGCAAGGTACTGAATAGCAGAACATGATCATAGTTACTTGTTTTAGAGGACAGAAGGATACTTTTCTCTGCACATCAAAGTGCAGAGATGACAATTTCATTTCCAGTGTCCCTGCAGTAATGTTTTTCTTATCTGACTAACACGCTGAGACTTGCTCAATACCTCAGATTTTTTTTTTTTTTTTTTTTAAAAAGAGATTTCTCAGATATTTTGTCTCCATGCCATAGAAGCAAATAACTTGAAAACCCTGTTTTTGTATTAGGCTACCAACAGTTGTTACTAAACGTTTCAGTGGAAGTGTATTTGTGGGGAAGAAATGAAGAACATGGAAGGTAAGAAATCTAAAGAATCTGAAAAATCCCATGGGCTCCAGGAAACCTAAAATGAAATAACTGTGAGACAGCTTTGCTGCTGGTTCACTTGTTAGTCTGATGAATGACCAAAGACTTTTGGTGTTTCATGTAACTTCAGGCAGCTACTAGGTAGCCAAAGTGGACATCCAGCTGTCATGGTTCCCTCTGGAAGGATGAGGGCATCCCAAAGGGTGCAGTAGACCACCAGAGGCATGGATGAGGGTGTTCATGGGCACCTCGGCAAACGAAAATGTAGTAGGATGCATCTGGGTTAAGGCATTTAAAAAAACAGGGTTTGTGTGAAGCTGGTTGAGATGCTCAGTCCTTGCTCTGCTCCTCTAATGGGGGCTTTTTTGGTGGGAGGTGGGAAGCACTGCCTAAGCAAGCATTTTGAGAAGGAGGTGCAGGTGCTGCTCTCTGACTGCCTGCTTTAGAAACAGGCACCTAATTTTCTAGAGTGGTTAGGGTATAGCTGTGATACTCCACCAATTAAATATAATAGAGTTAAGTTGTAACAAACTTTATTGTTTCACAGGCTGGTAATTTTGGGGGTCTCTGGCATGTGATTTAAAAAAAAAAAAAAAAAAAAAAAAAAAGAAAAACCCCAGCAGCTTGTAAAATTTTGAAAGTGCAAAATGGAGGAAAATCAAAGAGCTTTGTAACAGACTTTTTGGTAGCTCAGCTCCTGTGTAAACACACACATTCCGGTTACAAAGGTGACAGTTTTAGGCAAATGAGGTCTGGAGTCATGTTGCAACCTACAAATGATGCCTTGGACAGTGCTGGTGGGATGCCGGGAAATGCCTGGAGTAACTGCTTCAGCAACTTGATGAGATCAATAGGACAATACCCAGGCAAAGCTCTCAAGAGATCAAACGCAATGCCTGCTTTCATTGCAGCAGACAAGATAGCTATCATGAGTTAGACATACAGTTGCCACAGGAATGCCAAAAGTCTTGTCAGAAGGGAGGGTGAAAGAAACTGTCTTTCAGCATAGTAATTTTTCCCTCACCTTGAACTTCTTCAGCAGATCTTAATAAAGTTTTAATAATGCAAATATTTGTTAATAAAAAAACCCAACTGGGTACTTGGAAGCAAAATGATGTGAAAATATTTTCCTTGCTATTCTTGCTTGCAGGTTTTATAATTTAAATTATTACAGTGTTCAGGTTGCCAGGATAATTTGCTGTATTCCTTCAGTAATGCAGTAAAAATGTGTCCTTCAGACTTGTTAACTGAACCTAGGCTTCATAAACGCAACTGGGGAGACAAAAGTATGTTGTTTCGAAATGGGACAATATCAAACCATTCATTTTAAAGTTAGCAGAAAAAAATAGGGAATATTTGCAGGCAGTAGTTCATGTTTTGGTTTAAAGACCTATTTTCAGGAAGGAATATGAGTAAGGTGGACCAGCTGTCATGGTAAACACATACTGCAGGCAATATCGTGTGTTCACTGAGGTGCTTGGATTAATGTGTTTCTGTTAGAGCTCCCCTCCTTAACAGTATTGTCAACATTTTGAATGTATAGAAAGTATTAAGGAGAGAGTGTGTGCAGCTGGAAAGCAGCATGTCTGTGATGCTGTAGCATTCTTCTGACATCTAGCTGATGTAAATAAATGCATAGCTATGCTTGTTTTTACCATCAGTTTATTATCCGTGAGAGTCACTGGGAGCTTGAAGACTTTATTTTTCTTTAAAAGCATGGCTGTTTCCTGCATATGCTTCTCTACTGCCTGTGTTTTGTTTCAGTCTTACTAATAGCATTATTTAGCTATGACATTCTAACTGTTCTAGAATAACGCTTTTAGAACAAACTCTTAAAAAAAAAAAAAAAAAAAAGAAAAAGTTTGTGTTTTTAATACATACTGATAGGAACCAGAAAACTGAGATTTTACTGTATTATGCCAAACTTTACGTGCATTTCCTCTTAAAGTATAATAATTTAAATGTCAGTTGCTTGACTTGGAGCATAAGCTGTAAGGAGATTGTTTAATGACAAAATAATGTTAAAAATAAGGAGTTAGATTGGAGCATTTCACTTGTTTCATTTTTTTACTTGTCTGGTGTTTCATTGTGTTAAGAATATGGGATTCCTTAAATACATCTCTGAAGTTACTTTAGTCCTTCAAAAATTTCAGTGAGGTTGGTTTCTACAACTCCTTCATGTCTTCTTGAGACTATAAAATGATAGTGAATCGTGATCTGTATCTCTGATGTATAATCAGCTCAAAATACAAAGTGGAAGCTTCAAATGCATGCCTATAGATTCATGCAGTTATTAAAAAGCAAGGATCATGGTTTACATTGACGGAGAAATGCATTCTGTGAAGTCCAACTTCAGAACACCAGACATGAACTTAACATTTGTGGGTTTATTTACACCTTTGATTTTTCTTTTCCTTCAGCAGCTTGCTATAACCTTAAAAAAAATGAAATATTTCACAGCTGTATGCCAACAAATACTTCGTTAGGGACCCACCTAAATCATTAGACCAGTAGAGTGGAAAATGAACTTGTTGGCTCCTCAGTTTATCCCATTCTTGGTTCAAAATTTCTTGTGTTTCGTGACTGAAAGCTGAAAAGAGAGAATACAGCAACATTTGTAAGGTTTTGTGTGTGGCATGAAGGGGTGGACAAGCATGCCACCACAGGGTCAGTTACATGTGTTCAAGAGACAACATATAAAATCTTTTTTTACTATACTAAACTACTCGGCATAAGAGCCTTGCAAGAGAGCTTGGAGTGAGAGTTCCATTTTCCCTGTATCACTTGATGGGAAATGGATGTATTAAAATGCTTCATAATGTCTTGGCAAGAGAAATATATCTTTCTATCATATGATTTTCTGTATATAGTCTGCACACCTCTGTCTACATTAGCATATTATGTATTATGGTTATGAAGATTTCAATGTCATAGACTCTAATCATTGTATCTAAAAAAAGATCACTAGTTGCTTAGACTTGTACCAAGGGGTTTTGATGCCTCCTGGTAAAGAGGGAGGCACAAGTTTTTTGTTCCTTTATATATGGAAGTACAAGATTTACAAACATTATTTGTGTATTAAACCCTTCTATCTTCAGTAACCATTTAATTGAATGAGAAGTAGCAACTTCTCATTCATTTGCAAGCTTTTACTCTTTGAAAAGTAATCAGTAGTAAGGTCCAGCCTTCTATAATTAAAAAACATTAGCAATAGTACTAACAATTTTAGGGGCTGCTTTTCCACTTTTGTGTATTAATCCTGTTAATTTTTAATCTTAAAATCTGATTACAACCTCAGGCTGTTCTTTTGAGTTTTGTGACAGCACTGTATAGAATTGTGTTCTTGCTTTCCAATCTCTTTGGGTGAGTAGTGAGAATTAAAGGTATCTGCTCTTCCTCTGGGTGATCACTGGGGAGATTGTAAGATTTTTCTAAGTTTATTTGTGTTTACTTAGGATCGCTCCAAAGATAGTATGCACATCCTGTCTGTATGCCAATGTACCAATTTGCATGTCTGTGCAATGCCAGTGTAGGATGTGTTGCAGACTGCTTGAAATTGGTTTTGTAGTTCACCCTTTGTGAGCTCATGAAGTCAAACAAAAAAATGTCTCCTAACTGCATCTATTTCAGTAGGTGTATTATCTTGAATGACATACTGCAAAGATATCTTAGCAGGCTGGCTCGCATTACCTGAAATTCAAGCTAATTATTAGATACTGCAAGGGAAGTCAGGTTAAAGTATAATTTTAGCTGCTGCTGTAATAGTGTGTAACCCAGAAACACTTTCTGAAATCACAAGCTCTTAATGATTTTCCATGTTGTTTTTGTAGTTCTGCATGTAGCGTAATTTCTATAGGTTTCCTTTATCTCCTTTTTTGATTCTGGGACAGTGCTTTTAATTTTCTCACTCTGCACATAGTATGAAATATGTATGTAATTATCATATTGAGTGTGTATGTATGTATGCACAGCATGTATTTAGAACATCATGAAAATACTGTGCCATGCTAATTAATACAAGAGGGAGCTTGAACACATATTGAACTCTTAAGACTTTAGATTTTTCTCTTCTATTACATACCATTTCCCATAAGTACTAGCACGTAAAATACAGTGCATTATGCCTTAAAACAGCTTGTGTGTGTTTATGGATATTGGTTTTCCCCTCACTTGCAAACAGCGCATAGCAAATTCAAACTGGGACCAGCATGGCTATTTCCATTGTTCTCTAGTTAGATATCACACCCCCTTGACTGCTTCAGCTGGGGATGCAATACATCGTAGGCTGTGCTCGTTGTCCTTAGGTCCACAGAGTCATCTTTGGGCAGCTAAACAGTGCTGGAAAAGGCCCAAATTAAAATATCCACCCTGAATTAAAGACAGAATGGAGGAAAATCAGCAGTTCTGGTTGTCAGCGAGACTATCAAAACATTGTAGCTGTATGGGAGCTCCACTTGTGCCCAGAGCAGCCCTCCTCCCTTGATTTCTCTGTTATAATTTTCTCTGTTTCTTGCAGATGTTTTAAATATAATTTAAAGAGTGGAAGTGTTTCAGCTGGTGTTCACTAGTATCATTGGCATGTGATCTTTGGGCACTAATCTCAAGGGGAGAGGGCTTGTTTGTGCAACATGGGTCTGAGCTAATGGGAGCTCTTGGTGTTTCCTGGCATGGATCTGACCTCAAGTGTTTCACTTCCTGGGGGTAGGATCAAATAACTTGAAGAAAATGGTACAGAAACCACCTTCCCCTGCCGGGCGCAATTCTGTAATGACTGAGCCAACTTTATTCAAGAAAATAAGTGAAATAGGTGCAGGCAGTGGATGGTCAGACATACTGCTCTGCCACAGCAAGGAAATGAACGGCAGAAAAATTGCTGCTTGTTTCTGTTTCCAGATGGGTCACTGTTCATAGTGGAAAACAAAATACATGCAGTCTTTCCACATAATTAATAGCAAATTTGAGAATTAATGCACATTAAAGGTTTTATTAAGAGGAGACCTTTCCATTAATGTTTTCTATTATTTTACTGTAAAATCGGATCTCTTGATTTCAAAGTCTTTCGGGCTACATACCACTATTCTTGCAGGGTGTTTTAAACAACCCTAATTGTGACTTTATTACTGTTGCCCTGATGCCGAAATGATGATGCTCAAGCTTCCGAGGAATTCTAAAAATGAGTGGGGACAGTTCCTAAGAACTGCATACTCTTGCCATGATTTTCTGTAGCAGCAAAAATTCCTTGGAATTTACATAACTGTCATGAATATTTGCATAAAATCTCTACTGAAATCTGAAATTAGCTAGCTTTTAAAATAAATGTAGAAATACCCTTTTATTTACAAAAGAGACAAGGTGGTTGGTAAACTTTCTGCAGCATTACAGAAAGGCATTGGAATGAGACTGCTGAATATTTAATTTGTTTAATGCACAGTTTTCACTGTTAATAGCTTTGACACTAAAAGCTTTGCTCATTCAAAAGGCAACAATTAATAACCAAAATGTATTTTTAAATACCAGTTTTCTCTGCAGATTGTGTATGTGCAAAAGTAAGTGGTAGTGTCTAGAAAAAGTGCTTGTATACTTATGCCCATTTTTACAAAGTAACAGTGATTTTAATATAAACAGAATTTAGCTTTAAATAATTTTCCTATATGAAAATGCAGTTGATGTGTTCTTTGGTACCACTCGTAGAAAGAGTACTGCTTAGGAGAAGAGGACTGAAAATTCAGCTGGCTTTGTTGTCTAGGGATTTTTTATGTTTGATGAAAGCCCTGCCTTGGGGCCGGTGGCAGGACGGAGGGAACCTGCAACCCTGCTGTAAAACTGCACCTGCTGGATTTCCAGTCCTTTGGTTTTGCCCATTGCTGGCAGCTTTATTGCAGAGATGGTTCCAACATCTAACAGCTTCCACAGCTCCTGTGATTTGCCTGTCTTCTTGTATCATGCTTTGCCAGTTTGCTTTGGAAACGTGCCTGCTGCTGCATGTGCAAGATGATTGCAAATCATTCTCTCCCGTGTCTCAGTAGAAACCAGGAAGCTAACAGAAGTGTTTTATAAGAACTTGAATATTTTTCACGTACATTAAATATTCTAGCTGAGTGAAGTAATCATTTACGTGGCTCTCTTAGCTGGAATAGGGGTGCACATAGATAGCATCCAACAGTGCTGACCCAGTAGAGACAATTGTTGGTAACTTCATACATTTTTATGATGCATTGTTAAAAGAAATAGCGTTACCTTTTAAAACAGCGCTCTGATGGAGCTTTTGCTTAACACAAATAAATTACCATCTTGTGTTAGCCATAGACACAAAACAGGATGATCTTGAACTCGGTGAGCAACTGCTGGTCAAAGACCGATTTCCAAATTTGTTTCTGAGCTGTGCTTGTATCCTGACACTTGAGAATGGGGTTGCTTTGTCAGTGTGGCTGCAAGTCTTGAATGCCTTGTTTATTTAATAACCACTAACCTATTTAATGTTCATAATACTCAAATGAAACATATGCATGCCTCTTCTTCTGGCTTAGCCTCTGTCTGCATGTGGTACCTTCTACCGTTGGTGCTGTAATGTTTTCTTTTGAGGATAAAGTACCTCAATCCGGTCACCACACCTTCTAAGTTTGATTTTTGAAGCCTGGAATTGCCTCGAGCACCTCTTCTTCTACAGTTATATTCCTCACAGTGATAAAATGGCAGTAAATTTTAAGAAAAAGACATTATTCCACTAGTGATTGCTTCTGTTGGAAATTGTCCCAAGCATTAGAAAACTTGTGTATAGAAAAATATATCTTTATATAAAGGAGCAATTGAACAAATGTTATTTGGATCTATCTCAAGGTGGTTGGTTTCACAGATACTTGTGAGATACTTTGGCAATGCCAAACTCTTAGGCCCTCTGGATCTTCCCAGTCTGGTCTCTACTCCATCTTATGAAATCTCATTTTTCTGCAGTACAGATTGTCAGACTTTTTGGTCGATGCAGCTGTTGAGGACCTCCATAATCAGCAAAGTGGTTTCTGAGGAATAAGAAATATTTGTGTGAAGCTTATAGAGAAAATCTCCATCTTTTAAGGGTTTCCGAAATGAATTAATAAACCCCTTGAAGGTTTGCTAGTACATCTTGGCGAAGGCTTGGGCCTCTCCAGTCTTGCAGGCTAGTTTCTCTATCAGCTAGCTGGTGTGTTATCAGCAATGCTCAGGCAGAAAAGGATGGACCCAACCAAAGCACCTGCCTGAGCAGGTAGGGCTTCTTGGTAGAAGCTTCCAGCCCATACAGGCATTGCATTGCACTTCTGTTGTACTACTGCTGCCAGCAGACTGTTTCTGGTTATCATCTGTTGTTTGTTAAGAGCTTTTTCATAATTTGGCCCCTGTTCGTTACTGAAAATAAAGACATCTGGTATATTTTCAAATTAGTACATAGTGAAACACGGCCTATAAGATTAGTTTTGATAATTTAATAATACTAATTCCTTCAACTTCAATGGACTTGCGCCTGATTTACTCCAGCATGGTAAGTCCCCAGATGGTAGAGCGTGGTTCCCTAAAGCCCTGGAATTACCTGATTATGATGATTTTAATGCTAATCATGAGTAACAGCAGTACAAAGTATCCAGCTATACTGTTGAGAACTTATAAAGATCTTTCTTAATAGGCTTTCTTAACGGCACTTTTACAATTTAATAAGGCAAAGACAATTTCACTGTTCAAAGATGAATCTAGGCTGGGTAATTTTATCCAATGAACTTCATTGAATAATTGTGTGCTGTTTGATCATATCAACAGTGACCTGCCAGGTTTAGGAGCTCTTGTTAATGACATGAGTATTTAAAAGCAGTGCTTTCAAGAGCAAAGCTGCTTTACCTTCAGTGTTGCCTACATTGAAGGAAAACTAATGGGTAGCAGGATTAAGCTTTCAAAAATTAAATGGCCCAAAGTCTTGCTTTGCTTGATACTCTCATGCATTTCTATCTTTTCTGTATAAGTAAGTCACAAAGAATTAGTAAGCTTTGGAACAAATTGTGGCAGAAGAAATTTCCAGGTGTTTTCTACCTGATATTCTTTGCATTCTTTTCATGCTTGGTGTATGGGCTGCCACAAAGTGGAGTAATTAACAGACTATAACTCACTTAACAGACATGAGTAGAAACCTTATACTTTGTAAACTTTCTTGGATATTATGATACATTTCATACTACTTGTATGTCTCTCTTAATTTCTGTATTTTCAAGAAGCCTTTCTAGATAGCACTTCCAGGGTTGATGTTCAGCATTATAACTAAATAACGATTTTTACTGGTGAGTTAAATCGTAGAGTAATTTAGGTTAGGTGGAACTGTGGAAATCCAAAGGCCGTCTAGTCCTGCAAGCTACATAAAACCGGAAAAGTAGAGCATGTTGCTCAGGGACTTCACCTGAGTCTTGAACACCTCCAAGGATGGAGACTGCACAATCTCCCCAGGCAATCCTGTTGATCACCCTCATGGTGTATTTCAATCAAAAGAAAAGAAAAAGGGGAGAAAACGTCCCATGTTCCAATTTGTTTCTGTTACGTCCCTGGAAAGAGCCTGGCTCCATCTACTCTGTATCCTCAGTATTCTCTGTAGTAATGGATTTTCCTTTAGTTGCAAAAGCTATTTTATACATCTGTAGTTAAACCCTGGGCTGTTATTTCCTTGAAGACCTTTCTGAAGGTATACATAACAAATTCCCTGCTTGATTTTTTTGAAGGACAGGGTTGGAGTGTGCGTGGTTTTCCATTCCAGTTACAGATGATCTGCTTCTGTCCATAATAATCAAAACTTCCATTCAATAACATTTTCAAGTACTTTCCACCTAGCAACATTGTGTGTTCTCAAACTCGTAATTTGGCAAGTCAAAATTCAGGCATTTACACAGAATTGTCAGCAAGCCAGCAGGTTAAGGTAAAGTGTAATGATGAACAGAAGCTCTTGCTGTGTGCTCCTGAGGCACCTGCCCAGTGCATTGCAGAATCACTTTGAGAAGCAAGTTGCATATGGGTAATGGCTTCTCAGCATTGTTTTGCCCTGCGGAGATATGTACTCTGCAATTACCATTGGAAGGTGAATTGAAACAAAGTTTCCAATGCTTCACCAAACATCACATGCTTGAAGAGAATTCACCCTTCTTTTAATCAAACTGAGCTGATTTATTGTTTACATCTCAAAGATGTAGACCCTAGGGGTAGATTCCAGTCCTGTGTTCTACTTGACTCCCCAGGGCTCATTCATGTCTTCTGCAGGGGAGTAAGTTTCAAAGTGTGTATAGAACCTGGTTTGTTGACACAGCTTTGCTTTGAGGTCTAGGCTACTGGTAGAAAACTGCATGTAAGAAGGATAGGCATGTGCTCTGCTATTTGGAGATGATCTAGTTATGCACGTCACTGTGTAAAGTGTGTGTGACTTCATGTATGCAGCCCAACAATACAGGGATGGTAAAGTCAAACCTGGGTGAATGCGTCAGTGCCAATGTGCAGAGAGCACTTGGACTTCTGATTTAATGCTATATTTCTATCACTTCATATTTTTGAGTTATAGTATGTGTAACTCCATACTTGCGAGATACTGTATGTACTCTTGTGAGTCGCTCAGGTTTCTGAAGCCTGAGAATTACATGTGTTAAGCATCTTGCTGGATCAGGCTAATTGTATGTATTTATGAAAGTCGATTGACAGGTTCACTTAGCATGTTAAAAATAATGAGGCTCCCTCCATTTATTCAGCTAGAAACTTGATATTCCTTTTCAAAAGAAGGGCAATGATTTTGTTTAAACAAGAAATGTGATGGCATGTTATTACTTCTGGTGTGTTTTTGTAAGTCTGAGTTGCAGAGCTTGCAACAGCTTTCTTTAGATCACTTACCTTCTAGTGCCTGAATAAAGGGTGTATACGCTGTCTTGAGTTCTGTATTGGAATTTCCCAAAATGTGATTTTAAAGAATTTGTGGTCTCTGTCCTGCTTTGAATGTTGTTTTCCTATTGTTCATTGTTAAACAGCTCCTGCCTTTAAACCCAGAGCCTGTTTCGTCTCAGTGGCAGACTGTCACCGATACATGTGCTGGACCACACATCATTTGGTGGCAGTATTCCTATGGCAAAGGACATGGTTTCCTTCTCCACCCTCTCTCTTCTCTTGGGGAATATTACATAGTTTGGATTTCTGAGCAGTTTTTGAAAGCTGTTTTTGAGATGGGAAAGAAGATAATTGATCTTATCCAGGCACATGGTTTCTCGTCTCGGTATATATGAAAAAAAATAAGAAACAGGCAGTGTTGAATCCTATACTAGAAATAAGGCTTCAGGTCTAACAACTTGGTATCTCCAGGGCCAAATAATGATCACTAAGTGCTGCCAGACCTCTCTTCTTTCGTGTGCAAAGCTGCTTTCTTCGTTGAAATGCAGTAGCACCTAAATGCAGAAGACAGATAATTTAGGTGTTTGCATGTGTATCTAAATGTTTGACTTGCCCTAGAGTAAATTCTTAGTGTTCAGGTGTGGTAATCTAGGCTAAGTGCCTAGCATAACTTAACATTTGAAGAAGAGGTGAGTAAAATGGGATAGCAAAAGATAGCAGGAAGAGAGAAACTAGGTAACCTTGCCTGTGAGGCAGGCTATTCATGTAGAATAATTTGGATTTCCCCCCCCTCCCCCCACCTTTCCCCTATTTCTATGTAGAAGGGCTTTTCCCAGAGTTATTTTCTGTTTGAATTTAATGTCAGTATGGAGATTAAAGATGTTTGTTTTCCAATGGCTTAGTAAGTCTAAAACCAGCCTTTGATGTCAGGTCATTTGAGATTCTTTAGATGGAAAATCAACTCTTTATTTGGTAATCTACCCAACACCCTCAGATTTCAAGCTTAAATAAAATGCTGTCTCTGCTACAAATGATGTCAGCGTTGCCTGAGGTTTGTTTAAGCAGAAAGCTGAAGTCAGCTTGAACAAAACTTGGCAAAAGCAGGATGTTTTATTCATGGGGACGATTTGAATAATGTCCCAGAGTTTCCGTGGTATAATTTTGTTGCACTTTATGTTTAAAGAGACTCCCATCCCTCTCATTTAGAGAGAGCCCTTTGGTTGGGCTTCATTTTTAGGCTTACAGTGAGTGGTGTATTATTGCAGTGTAAATATAGACTTTTTCCATGCATATATGCTCTCCTAATGTTTATGAAGCTCTGCTGAGGGGTGATGGGCTGTACCTGAGAGACGCAGCACTGCCAACGAGCAACCCTGGAAACTGGGAGGCAAATGAAAAAAAATTCCGTGAGTTTCTGGATTGCCACTTACTCTTTTCCACTTGCTCCTCCTTACTCTAACAATGCCTTTTGGAGCTTCAGAGGAGGAATTTGCCCCTCTTCACTGAATGAGTGTGTCAGGGAGCTCATTAGAAGGTTCCTGAGACTGTAAGTGAGTGCCTTTGAGTCCTCCCTGCTTCTGCTGACTCTTTGTTTCCCCTCCCCAACCTCTCCTCCTGCACCTCTTCCTCCATTGCAGAGCACTGCCTCCATCCCATCTTCAGGTCCTTGCAGTCAGTTCTCCCCTTGTATGTCCATCATGCTCGCAGAGAGTCTGTATCTTGCTCAACCAGGGGAAAGTGGCAGTGGGGGAAACGTTAACCATGTCTGAGCTCAAGGGATTTGTACTTTTGGCAGCTTAATTCTCAGACTGTGCATGCAGAATACTCCAGCTGAAGACTGTGAAAGACAAGTGGACTTTGCTGTTCATGGTTAATGGAACCCAACAGTGGACTATGACCTAGAAGCAGAAGCATAGGTCTGATTTAATGCTGCGCAGGTAGAATGGAGGAGGACACCTGGAGATTCATAAACTCAGAGATTTTAAAGGATTGTCCTGATTGATTAGTCTGATACCTCATCATGTTGGCCGTAGGATCAAATGTAGTTATGTCAAGGCCAGCGTTGTACGTGAACTGGGGTATATCACAGTAGAAAACCTCTCCTGGTTTTAAACTCTGCACTTGTCCCCTCCTCAGATCCCAACAACAGATAAACCACAACAGCAAAAAACCCATCTCCAGCCCAGCTACCACATGGACTGGGGATGAGCATCAGTCTTGCAACAGGAGGTGGGAGTAAGGTGTGGCAAGAACTGTGGCCATTTGACTTTGTAGCATAACCTAGTGTGTCCAAATAGTGCTTTTCTTATGTAATTCTGTAGTCTCAGTTTTCTTTCTCTCACTGAGTCTGCCACTATATAAGTCTGTTTGAAGTTTGATTAAGTATGCAGAAGTTTCAGCCCTCTCTGTTACAGTTGTGTTAACGAATTCTGCAAGTGCAAAACAGCAATAGTTAAGATGGAGCACACATCTGGCAGAGAAAGCTAATTACTTCCACTGATTGCTTGGAGGCCTGGTGACATATGTCTTAGAGAGACTTTTCAGCAATCTGTGTAAGGAGCTGATGTTATCACCACAAATCAGGATGAAGCCCTGGTTCATTCCTGTAGGGGTGCAGCAAGGTGGAGCAGAGGGAAGGGTGTACAGGCATGAAGATGCAGTCGTTATGCTGTCAGCCCTGCTAGAGTGTGTGCTCTCTAACCCCTGGCTGATGGGAGGCTGGCATGTGTGTGTGCATATCTCTGTACTTGCTTGCAAAGCAGATGTGATCAGGAAAGGCAGCAGCTCTGCATCCATGTGCAGGTCTGGGAAGGCTTCCACCTTGTGTTTGTGATGCTGTGTAAAATTTGCACCTTGCTGTTGCTTTGGCATCAGTTTTTAACATCCACTGCTAACTTGCAGTAAAACTAGTACTTTCCAGTCCATTTGTCACTTGGTCATTTTTATTTATTGCCTTTTTTTTTTTTTTCCCCCAAAAGACATAGTATTAGGAACCAGGTAAGTATCCAAAAACAGATTTGTAATATTGTCCAAAAGCTTAAGCTACTAAAGATAGAACTAAGTATAATTCCATGGTATTTCCTCCCGGTTTTTCAGCTTTTTGAATATTTTTTTGGATCTAGACCTAATGCTGAGTGGAGGGAGACAGCCTTTTTTTGCAAAGCCTATTGAATTGTAAGCACGGCACAAAGAGGTGTTTGTTCCGGAGCTGTAACCTGATGGGTTGCAAGAGCCCTTGACAAGGGCCTGCAGTGCTCCTTGCCGCGGAGTCGCAGGAATGCTGGTGTTTGTGGAGGGGATGGCTGGGCTCACTGTCCAAACAGATCTCTGCTTGCCAACTGGGTACATATTGCAGTCTCTGTGAGGCACTCCATCATGGCTTGAATAGCTCCTCTTGTGCTCAGGCTTTCTGAATGCAAGAGAGAGAGAGAGAAATACTCCTTTCAGCCTTCTGCAATGTCAAAAAACCTTTAGTTGACCATATGAGAGCATTGCCTTAATGCAGGGGTTCAGGAAGGGAAGGAAGTCAAAAAGAAGGGATGGGATTTTTAGCATTTGCTGCTATATTTTTAGATTTAAACTTTTTTTCCCAATAGAAGGTTGCTGTATCTGCTTCTTGAAAAAAAAAAAATCTGTAAATGTGAATTTTTACCACAGCATTCAGCTTATTTTGAAAAAATGTTTGCTGTCACGATCAAGTTCATCATAACTCTTTTCTAAGAGACTTAAATAATGCCTGTAAAATAGTTCTTTTCACTTCTAAACCTTCATTTGTAGTTTGTAAACATACTTCTGTGTTGGAAAATTACCATAGTAATGCCTGATTGTACAGCAGCATTTGCATTAACTGCTCTATTACCTGTGCAAGCTCATCTGATGTTAAAGGATTTTAAAACAAGCTTAAGTCTAGGCATCTGGTACTCAGTTGTACAGTAGAGGTAACTTTGTAGGAATTCCGTGAATCAATCTGAAAATTATAATAAGTAGTGTAGTAACTTCAGGCCCTTTGCAGCACAAATGAAATTTCACCCTTGTTCCCTTCCCTCCCCCATTCCCTAACTATATTTATATCTAACTTAAATAAACATGGATTATAATTCCTTTAAGTGCTCTGCTCATCTATTTTTGTTTTCAGAATGCTTCACAAGCAGTTTTACAATTCCAGAGCTAGAGAGCTTTTCACATGGAAGGAAAAGCTGATGTGAAGAGCCTAGTTGCTGAAATAAAAAATGCATTTTAGAACCAAAAGAAAAATGTTGAACTTGCCAAGTCCTGCTCAGGACTTTACCACGTGCACTCACTATCTAAGAAATAACAAGAATGTGTTTGTTCCTGGGCTTTTGTGTGCAGGAGAGGGAGGAAGGACTTCACTGCTGTCACTGTTCCTATAGTGACTGCTCATTCTTGAGACAGTATTGACATAAACTATAGCCAGTCATTTGTAGCAAGAAAACTTAAAAGAACAAACTAACCACATCTGAGTGTTTATAAGCTCTTCACGTATGTCTTAAATTGTACATGGAAGTTAATTCACTCTCTGAGGTTTGCATAGCTTGCTAAACTATATGATACTGATAAAATATCCTGATGTAGTGCGCAGTTCTAGAAAGTACCTGTAAATATCCCTGGTTAATGGATTCAGTGTAGTATATTGTGGTATAAAATATCCATAAGTGCATGACGTTAAGAAGCTTCTACTTATCTTAAAGCAGGAAAAGTTAAATTGCAGTAGCAATATTTGCATTATCTTTTATCATGTATGTCCTGATAATCAGAAGCCCATTTTTAAAGCAGATTAACGTAAAAGGAAGTGTTTAGCTATGGCCACACTCTGCCAAAATCTCCTTTGGACCTGGCCTTTGTAGGAAAAATGGGCTAAGTGTGAAACCTGAGCATGCAAGTTTATGAATTATCCCCATATATTTTTGTACCACCAGCTAATACAGAATCAGACTTGTGGACTCCAGCTGTGGCTTCTGCCTTTCCTAGCAGTAGTGCCAGCTATAAAGACAGTAATACCACATATTGTGCAAATTTGTGGGTTTCTCCATTTGGCATTTCAGATTACAATATAATTTTTCAGAGGGCTCATAGCCTGGGGCAGAGCAGCCCAGACTATCCTCCAGAAGGCAGCTGGTTCCTCTCAGTTGGTCGCATGTTTGCTGCAGTAGGTACAAGAAGTCTTTGGCTTCTCAGGTCTCTTAAATTCCTGGTAGCCAGGGGAAGGGCTGGTATGGTGGGTAGAGTGTTGCTTGGAAGCCTGCCTAGTTCTCATCAGTGTCATCAGAGTTTTCCTATGAAATGTGTGGATTCTGGAAAACTTGTGTTTTCTATAGGAAAACCTTTGTTGGCAAACTTTCAACTTACTTGAAAGTCACTGCTTGCTGATCCTTTTTTTTGGGTGGATGTTAGAAAAGTGACAAATTTGCTGTGCATCTAATCACTGTGAACATTTCTCTAAATGGATCATTGCAGAGCATTTACATCCTCCAGAATTTCACTTAGGTGTGGCTAGAGCATTATCACATGGGATAGATGAAAATCTCTTATGAAAACAAAGGGTTAAAATCTCACTGTTCTTAGTTTTTCAGAATTGTTTATCTCTGGTATGCCAGCGTAAATGTATACAAGTCCATGCATATTTATGCACAGACATACAGAAATGAGAAAAAGAAGGTAAATCCTTAAAACATATGGTGTGGAACAATATTTCTATTATGCTGATGCAGCAAAGTTTTTAGAAAAATAATTTCCCTTATGAAAAGTATATTGATGTAATTTAACTCAGATGCATGGCAAACTGCAGAGTGACAAACCACATTTTTCAGAGAATCCTTTAAGTTGTTTTCTTTCACTGTGGCTCTGGATTGTTCTATGACTTACTGAATCTTAGGTGTTGAGGGAGAGTGATGTAGTAGTCAGAGAGCTAAGCATCACTACAATTTATTTTTCCTGATTCTTTCTTTTGCTCTTTATGTAGCAGTCTCCGATAGTTCCTCTTCTTTTTGTGCTCTCTTATAAAAGGGGTATTACAGCTTACAAGATAATGTACGACGGGGTTTAGATGTTCTTTCATGCTGTTACGTGCAAGATGTAATTTTTGATGCTAAGCTTTCTCCTGGCAAATAAATGAAGTTACTGATCCTGTTGTGTTAGGCTGTTCTGCTAGCTCATGTCTGTGGTTCAACATAAAATATTTAACATCTTATGTTCAGTTCACCTCAGACAGAGGTGTTGCCTACAAGTCAAAGGCTAACTTGCCTTCCAAGGCTGCAGTAACCTGGACATAAAATTCTGGGTCCAGGAATGTGATACAGAGAGCATGCAACAAATGTCAGTGGCTGCCTGGTTTCTCAGCAGAAAGGAAATGAGGGGTTCATGGTCAAAACTTGAATTGTTTGCTTTTGAAAAAATCACTGCATTAGGTCTTCAGGGATGCTGCAAATAAAGACAAGAAGCTTATCAAAAAATGCATGTGGCGGGAAGGATTTTTTTTCTGAATTCATCATCTTTCTGGGGTAGAAACCCATTTCTAGGTCTCAATAAAAGCAGCAGTCTTAGAAGCAATATAGAAGTTGAGTAAAACTATTCCGAGTTTCACATAACCAAATTTACTTGTTAAACTATCCAAACAAAAAAAGTAGCTAGTGCGTGAGGCATGTTTCTTCAGGATGCTATTTTCTGATATTTCAAAAACAGTTGCTGAACATTGTTGCAATTGTAACATTGGAAAGGCTTGTGGTAAACAAAGCAGTCTTTAACCAGTAAGGCTGATAAGTTGTAATTTCTGTAACTTCCAAGGAAAATAACAATGGTTGGTTGGATTTGGGTATTTTTTTTATATTCTCCAATGATATTAATTCCTCTAGATTTTTTGCCTTTTAGCCAGACCCTGTGATGCATGCAAATTTCAGTAACTTGATCGATGAATACAGGGGAAAACAGTTGAGTCACGAGCCCAAAACCCATGAGAATAGATTTGAAGCCAGAGTGATGCAGTGTTACAGAAGCGGTGGAGATTCTGAGTCATCAGAACAAATTGTTTTCATTATTTTTTTTATATTTTTTTAATTGTGTACTAGGAGGGCTAATGCACAAACTCATCTGACCCAGTGAGTTGTTTTGCTCACTGTCAGACAGACACTGGTGGATGCGCAGCAATCCTGACTCCAGGTATTCCAGGCAGTGCTGCCTGATTGCCAGGATCACTGAAATGGTTTAAAAATAAAAAAAGATGCTATGGATTTTTTTCCTGCTTTTGATAAAGAAGTGCTTTGGTTGTGTGTACAACACATACATTGCACAGTTGTGTCTGAGTGCAGGTTTTGGGGCACAGAACTACCATTCAAATTTTGAATTGAAATGATGGGTTCTACATTAGGACATGAATATTAGGTAGTTGTTTAGGTGCAGAAATGCTAGGAAGAGAGATTTTATTTCTTTCTTTGATGCTCAAAAATAATTTAAAGGAAACAAGGTGGGTGAGATTTGTGTTTCCATCAATCAGATTAAGTCAGGGCACAGCCCTTGCCCTTGTTAGTACATGCACTCCTGCAGCCACAGGGACCAAAGTTATGACTCGGAATGTTATCTTTTGAAAACTGTGTGTGTGTGTATATATATATAATAATGCACTATATATATCATTTTTCTAGCTGCCACTTTCCCTCTCTCTCTTTGCTTTGTAGGAAATGCTATAACACTGAATTTGGACACTTCGTTAACTTTACTAACTGAAATGTTAGATCCCAGCAATAGAGTTGAAATACCAAAAACTTCAAAAATTCAGAAGATAGTTTTTCAACCTGAAGCTGTTAAGAGGAAATCAAGAGCATTCCTTGAGTAGCTGCAAAGTGGCTAAATCCCTTATCCCCGCACCCCACTCACTTTCTGCAAATTCCAGACCCTGCGGGTGGAGTTGTCATGGTGGGTTCTGTTGTGCTGGGGTAATCCCTCTGGGAACCTCAGTAGTCTCAGAAGAGCCCCAGCAATGGGATTATTCCAATGCAACTGCACCCATGAAGGCTTCAGAGTGGAGGCAGCTGCGCCAGCCTGCTCTCCTGCAAGGCAGGGCTTTTTCCTCTGCTGGGATGGACACACTGAAGACCTGGGAACCACAGGAAGGATAACTGTTTTGCTTATATGTTTGAAAACTTGTTAATAACCTTAGCGTTACACCAAGGTGTATGTTGTTCCCCTAAAACTTCTCAGCAATTAATACCCAAAGAGTGGTGGCCAGTTGAAATTCTTACTCCCCGGAGGATAGGGTTGTTCTAATCTCCGTCAGATTACATGATGAATGTTTTGGATAGTAAATTAATTTCACAGTTGCTATAGCCAACAAGAAACTCTCCCTGTATTGCATGTGAAATTCAGAATATTTCACATCTGCTATGGAGAAAGTATCCCGGATTCTTTTTAAATTAGGAGTTATTTTAATAATTAGAATAATTTAGTTAATTATTATGCAGTATTTGTTTCTCTTCAGCAGTTAATTTATATACAAAAGGAAGAGTCAAATTCTCCCTGCTTTGCCATGCTGTGTGATGGGATTATTTATTTGGGGACACAGAAAAATAAGAATTTACGGTTTATTTTTCAAGGGATACAAAGCTGTCATTAGCTGAGAGAGGCATGTTTTAAAACAGAACTCAACTAATGTGCTTCTTGCAGCGGCTCAGCTTAGAAATATGAGAAATTAAGTGAAAACGAGGGGAGGATGATGGGGCCCTTCAAACGTAAGTGAAGTCCTGGCGAGTCACAGCCTTCTTCCTCACCTTTAGTGTTTTTAAACGAAAGCAGGCTGTGAAAAAGCAAGCTAGTTCCTTCTCTGGGAGAGCCACCATGTACTTGAGAGCTACAGTAAGAGTCTGCTGGAGTAGAAAAGGTGAGGAGGGACCAAAATCAACGCAAGCAGCTTTTTGTGGCTCTGGTGGGCTTTGCAATGGGATTTGAGCACCTTCCTTTCAATCTGGCATGACTGCAAGAGATACAGGGAACAGCAGCAAAGAGAAACCAGGCTGTGAATGTAGAGCTGTGGGAGAAGCTTGAAAAGTGAATTTTCTTTGGTATGTGGAAGGGCAGACTCAAGGGAGACAGGGCAAAGTGAAGGGGGACGGCAGGGGCTTTCATAAAACAGTGTTAGAAAGAAAATAGTAGAAGGCTTCTCTGTCTACAGTTGTGGATGGAGAATGAACAAGTGAAAATTTTAGAGAAGCAAAAGTCAAGCTGAACATCTTTCCAATGCAAAGGCAGATAGATAGGCAATGGAAGATCCTAGCTGGGGACTTCGTGGAGCTTTGGTCACTGGAGATGCTGAAGAGGCAGTATCAGCCAGGAGAGGCTCAGGTAGAGCTGGCTTTCTCTGGGGAGGAGAGAGCTGTGTCCAGCTGCTCCCTCTTTCAGGGAAATGTTTTTATTTGTCTGCTGCAGTCACTGATACAGAAGAATTAGATTTTGGTTGAGGCTTCTCTACGGAAGATGCAGCTTCTTATTTTTTATTCTGAATGCACTGCTTAAGGATTACTGAACCACTGTGAAGGAAGGAGGAGATGGCTCTCCCCATGGTGTGAGCAAAGCTCAGCTGGGAAACCCCTGGGCTTACAGAGGGCATCTCTGAGCACAGCACAGATTGTCACACTTAAAATTTTAGCATGCATTTTTTTCCTAAGTTAATTTAGTTCAAGCGCAGTGCTGTAATAAAACCTCAACAGAGAAACAGCAAATATTAAATATCTTGACATTTGCTTTTAATACTTACTGAATATATATCTATATTTTATATAGATATATATATTAAAAAAAATAATTTGGGAGATGGCAGTTGTTTGCCACAGCCTGACAAAATAGCCCAGCATGTGCCTGAGTACGAACTGAGTTGATGATTCTCCTTTCCTCCCCAACCCATGTGATAGAGTGCTTGTTTGTGGCATGTAGATATTAGTTGCTGGTTTTGATGAGCACGTTCAAATAAAGAATTTTAGATGAGTCAGTGAAGTCGAAGATCCAAACATGTCGAGAACAAAACTCATCAGCACCTGTGATGATGGTTGGTGGCACCATGTTGGCAATAGATGGGTGGTAGGGTTGAAAGTTTGCTTTAGTTTTCACTGGCTGGATGATTTTTCTCGCTGTGGGTGGACAGGTAAAGAATAGCCATCACCTAATTGCTGCCTCGTTCAGGGCAGGCGGAAGAGGACATACTGTGTAACTTCATTGTTGGCTAGGTTTTGGGTCTGTTGCTGATTGTACAGTTCTCCTGGTGTTACCATGGGAATGCAATAATTAGATTATGAATAATTGGAGCATTTTCTTTTACTGCTGCAGAAAAGTGGTGTTGTGTAATTATCTCTGCTTTTAATGGAAGTTGTGCTCAAAGCCAATTGTTTAGTGTTTGTATACAAACCTGTTGCAGAGAACAAAAGTTCTTGCAAGTGAATGTCATTTTAAAAATGTGCCAGAAAGCTATCACATGCACACACACTTCCCAAAAAGCTAAATGTGTTGAAGAGTTGTCTCAAAATTGCAAAGGCAAAACAATGTCTACAGTTGAACTTCCATCCTTATGGTGTTGCTGTGGCTTGCTGTTTGTCTTTCTACAACTAAATAACCTCTTGATATCAGGCAAATAGTGTTCCATGTAAATTATAATGCTTTTAATAACTAGTGTAAAGAGAAAATAATTTTCATTTCATGACATGTTTCCTGTAAAACTGAGTTCTGGTTAAAAGTTAGTGCAATGGCTGTACAAGTCTGGTGGGAAGCTCGGTTGGAGGATGCTAATTCTTCTGTTATTGTTCAAAGCTTTAGCAGTGTAAAATCTTGATACATGAGGGTTTTTGTGATTCTGAAATGGAAAAAATGTTAGAAATGAGGAAGACTTCTCCCCCCAAATTGTGTATTTTTCTATGTGATGCCCTACCCTTCTTTAACAGTCTGAGGTTCTATTCAGGCTTAAGTATTGTTTTATGACTAAAAGCCTATTCTGGATTTGTGTCCAGTTACATTCCCACAAGCTTCCTGTGTGACCCTGCATCAGGCATTTAATTTCTTTGTCCCATAGTTTCACTCGTGAAGTGAGGAAAATAACAACCCCATTCCAGCCAGATGTTCTGGGGATGGATTCATGAGTCCTTGCGGGGTAACGTGGTGCTGGGTCATAGAAATGCTGTTGTGCTTCTGCTTCAGATGTCACGATGTTATCTGGAGCTAATATTCATCATGTAATGAATGACTCTCCAGTTTCAGGTTGTTGTGTTGTGGCTTGTGTGCTAATGGATTAATTTCAGATGTTTTCAACGTACTTGGTTGTTCTCTTTGTTTCCAAAGTAGTCCTAATTTAACAGTATTTGCCATTCAAGTCAACTGATTTTAGACAGATGTTTGTCTCTTGTGTTTTAGTCTAGACATCTATGATTTACAATCTGTAGCCCATCTGGTGAATTACCATGGGAATATGCTTATTTTCAATGCTTGAAGTATTGCAACATAGTCTTTGCAAGTGTTTTTGCAGTAGCAGCTGATGAGCCAACCATCAGAAAAGGTTTATTTTAGCAAAAGAATCCAACTTGTTTGTTCAGATTAGGGCAGGAAAATACTCCATTTCTATTCAAAACAACACCAAAAAAATGTTCCACTCTAAAATGTTGCCTGTAAGTTGAAACTCTGGAATAATACATGTGCTCAGTGTTAAAAGGTAGCAAACCCCACCTGGGAATGTGGAAGAACAGTAAAAGACCTGAAGAATTCATCTCATCCATTTACATCCTCTGTGGCCAAACAAGTGTGCTTGTCTAACCTTTTCTGAAGACTTCAGTGACCTTTATATTGTCAGTGTCTCATAACGTGTAAGCTTAACTGCTGCAGATGGTGATTGCTGGTGCTCTGTCACTGGCATAGGGTGGCCCTATGCTGCGGGACCAGGTCCTTGTCCCCAGATGCTTCCTGCTCCCCTTCCAGCCCCTCAGCAGGAGGAGAAGCTGCTGAGGCATGTGGGGATGATGTGCTGGGCTAATAAAGCAGCCCATTAATCTCATCTGGACTCTCTTCTGCTTGTTAAATTAGTGAAATGTGGGGAACCCCGAACCCAAGATGCAGGATGGCATGTGAGGTCTTGCTGCTGAGGAGAGGGACAATTTTTTTTAAGCTCTCAGGATAAGTATCTCAATATGCAATGCACTTAATGTTTGAAACATCAAATATTTGATGTCTGAAAATTTATTGATTCATAGTTCTGTGAAGGATAAAAATGAGCATTTTACTTAGCTTCCTCTTCAAATTCAGATGCAATACTACTGCCGCACAACAGCTTGTAGAATTGTGATAGCTTTGGACAGGTCATGTTCGGTGCAACTGATATCTTTTTAGTTCATTTCCTGTTTTTATGAGTTATTGTATTATTTCTAGACTATGCCCCAAACCAGAATACAACATCTGGGAGACACACATTGCAAAATATCATCCTGCTGAGTTAGGAACCTCTTGGTTCTTACATTAAACTGGAGAGTACTGTTGTTTAACTCCAAATAGAATGTACTTGAGCCTCCCGCTGTGTGTAACAGGTCAAGTAGCAAACACAGGTAAAATAGACTGTTTTCAAGAGTCTCTAGTGTAAACAGCAAAGGTGCTGTCATGTAAATAGGGCAGAAAATGCCCCAGGAGCCGTCTGCTTGATGCATTTGGCACAGGTTTCAGAGCATTTTGATTTGATGTTTAGTTGGGTGAGTTTGTCTGCACATGTTGAAAACATCAGTCAAACCCAGACTCTAGACTGGATATTATTGTCGGGCCAGTGGCTCTAAGTACTAACCATGTAAATCAAACGCGCGTGATTTGCAGTTTAATGTTAATAATGATAACGCACTGAAACTCCAATAGACCAGTGTGTTTTTTATAACTTTATTTTTACATTTTATTTGTAATTATATTTACAGCAAATTTACTTGATAATCTGGGGGAGTGGGTAAAGGCCTGCTATAATTCTAACCTTTCCTAGTGTAGTCACAGGATTTAGAAAGAATATTTAAAAAACAAAGCAGTCATAGAGGTTGCTAAGGAATTTAAGAAGTGCGTTTTACTTAGATCGAAGGTGCTTCAATCTCCATCTTCAAACGTTGTGTTAGAGGTTGAGGTAACTATTCAGTGGTTAAGCCATGCAGGTCCAGGAGACGTTAGGCTGAGAACTTCTTTTTTTCAGATGTTACATTTCTATTTAAGTAATCAGTGGCTGTGGGATCCAACATAATTTGAAATTCACAGAGCCATTTCTATTAAACTTGAGGGTTTTGGTAATGCACTCCCTCTGATGAAGTGAAGGAATTGCTTCATACTACTAAACTGTGATCTGAATAGAAAGCAAACAAGGCAGTGAATGGTTGTGTGCTAGGCACCTTTTTCTTCACATCCTTATGTGTAAGTGAGGTTGTCTTTAAAAAAAGGACAAATATATATGGATAGCAATGTAAAGCACTCTCTCTATATATGCTGCCTTCTTCAGGCATGAGCTGGATGCTTTCCTTAACCCTATGCCTTGATAAGGTGTATTGATAATGTTATATTTGCACCTTTCACAACTCAACTTGTGGCAGGTTGAATGCAGTGTAGTGGGTTTTTTTGACATTTCAGTCTCCAAAGGTATTTTTTGAAGCTGTCATTTTACCCCCTCAAGCACTTAATATTGTAAAAGCTGCTCCTTCTTTTCTTGCTAATGTGGGGTTGCTTTAATCTAGAAATTTGTACTTATCGTTCGGATCTTGATCAGCAATCAGTTTAAGACTCTGTGTCCTAATAACTTAAGTAGACACCTGGGAGTCTGCCTTTTATTGTATGTGAGCAGGGATAAGTTGGTATCTTAACTCTTCGTAGTTTTGTCTGAGATTACACTTCAAAATTGTGGTGCTATTTATACGTGAAAGCTCTTTGCATCCTACTGTAAAGGTTTTTATGAAATGGTCTTGTTAGCTTGTGCTAGCAAGCAGTTTTAGGCTCTGGCCGAAAGGCTAGGAAAAACACTCACCACACCTCTGCTGCAGAGGAAAGATGATGAATGTAATGATCCAGGATATTTTTTTTTTCCTCGTCATAACCTTGTTTCATCCATAAAGCTGCTTTGAGAGTAACCAAGTGGAGGGGGAAGATATGTGTTCCCGACAGCATCAGGGAGCCTGTTTGTGCTTGTTTCATTGAGGAAATTGTTCCGGAACAGCTGTTCATCCATGTGAAAATGCAAACCCTTGAGTCCTGGCCAAGGTCAGCAAGCCCTGGGTCATTTGTTCTAGCAAAGCAGGCCAGTTTGCCCTTTAATTATCTCTCCTTTTCATTTGGTCACACCTCTTGCTCCATAGATTTACTTCCTGAGAAGCAGCCTGTGTGAAAGATGTGCTATTAGTTTTGTTGTGAATCTGAGGGAAGCATAATATTTTTGTCATGGGTTACTTAATTAGGTAACTGTTGAACTTTATAATGCATTTACCTGGCTGGATTGTATTTTCTTCTTAGCTAGTGCAATAGTTTCTAGTTATTAAAAGGTACAGGATTCTAAAACTTCATAGTAAGTGGTGTTTCTCTGGTAATGCAGATATTTCGGTGTGAAATGGTAAGTTGGTATGTGATTGCTAGGAACAGGGTTGTGAAATTCCTGAAATTCAGAAAGTTTTCAGTAGCAGGTCTCAGAATGGGAACTTCATTATGCCTGGTAGGGTTTGTTCTTATTAATAAGCTATGCAAAACAGTCAGTAGAAACACAGAGTAAAACATACGCCCATATGCTGGATGTGAAAAATATTCTACAGTGGACATAATTTAGTAATAAGCAGAGAAAGGCAATGCTCTGTAAGCACTAAGGAAAGGAAAACAGTGTAGTGAAATTACTTCTTTGCCCTATAATGCTGCATGGAAAGAAAGAAACAGGAAAGATGCATCGCTATGTCTGGAGGAACTGAATTGTCACATTCTGATTTCTATAAGGAAAAAACCCAATTAAACTAAAGTGATCTTTAATGCATGCATAAAAGGTCACTTGGGAACAAGAAAAAAGCCTACTTATGCCAAAACTGGTTTTATACAAGAATTTTGAAAGTGCCATGGATTGCAAGGCTATAATCAGCCTTGAAAACCTTGGGACAGAAGTTTCTTGAATAGACTGTGAAATGATTTCTGAAAGAATAAAAATGACCAGAAGGACTGGCAAACTCCTTGAGACAGAAGCATCCCCTTCGTAGGGGTAGTGGGAGGCAGAGATTGGAAAGGAGACGTACTTCCGTCTGCAGCTTCACACAGTAAGCCGCAATGCAAGGAATAGAATAATATGTTAGATGATGTGTGCAGGTGTTCTTGAAAAGGCAGTAGATTTGCAAAATCTTCTTGGTCATCTAAAATGGTTAAAATAATTTGATTCCATGCTATCAGAGGAGTGACAGAGCAGCATAAAAGTGGGAGCATGTGGCTTGGAAGAGGAGGACAGGCTCTTCTGGAGTGTCAAGCTGTTAATTAGCTCTGCCACAATATGAGGCTGAGTTGCTTATTGTCCCTTAATAATTAGCTTGTTAGAAATATGACAACTTTGTGCTCTTGCAGCTGGGGAAAAGTGTGGTCTGTTACCTCCCTGGCTAGATGGACTTCCGTGCCTTCAGCCTGGTGCTTCCTCTGCTTTTCTTCTTATTTCAGAGGAGAAGGAATCATTTCCTTGCACCTGCATTTTGGATGGAGCCAGCTCCAGCATTTTGGGGGATCCCTCTAGAAGCTGATGGAGATGCTTTGTAGTTATGGTGAAGGAGCTTGGGGTGGAATTTGGCCTCTTGCTTTGTCAGCAGAGGTGGCCAAAGCTCTTCTGGCTCAGATTCATTATGAACTCGGGAGACAGCCTCAGTTTGTTAACACATTTGAAAAGTGCAAAAGCAAGCTCATTTCATTGTACATCATCTGTGTTAGAATGGATTGACTTTTTCCTCATTAAAATTAAGTTTTGTATTGAGCCACAAGCTTCAATTAAAACTTTGAAAGCTCTAAGTCCCTAGAGGACATATTACTTATATCCATCCTGTGGATACAAACAAATGAGGAACATCCTTCTCTAAATGTCTACTTTTTAACAGTTAAAAAAACATTTGACATAACCAAAAATACTAAAAAAGAACCCCAAAAGATATGGTTTTGTTGTAGTGTTAATTGGGGCATGGTTACACTGAAAGAATAGTCTTTAGTAATTCCTGGGAATCATCATGCTGTGGGTCTGTATTTTACTCACTACTGCTTGAAGTTGATTTGATATCATCGATGAGAGAGATGAAATAATGTATGCTAAAGTAATTTGGCTAACCTTGAAATCAAAGCGCTGGAAACAAAATCTAGCTGCAAATCAGTAGGCTGTCATTCTTTTAAAACCTGTTATCCGAATGACTTTAACAGTTTGTGGGTCGTATGCAAGGTTAAGAAGCATCTTGCACTGTGCATGTTTTGATGATAAAACACGATATTTTAAATTTCTTTTATTGGAATGGAAGTGTTACAGTCAACAGTATCAGTGTGGGAGTTTGATTTCTTCCTACAAGGAGATTGCTATTCCATATGAGCAATTGGCATAAGGTTTAGAAGGGCAGATATGAGGCTTGCCAAGCATAGTGTTTCTCATTTTTTGTATATCTATATGCAGAAGCTCCACAACTGTTCCATTTTTGAATTTATTTGCAAGTCAGAGTACCTATTTTTGAGAAAACTGGCTAGGGCCAATACAACTGTAAGTAGATAGCATTTTGATGAGGGGCTGAAACAGGTTAAACATGAATGCTTTATCAAGCAACGTATTTGTGTAACATATACACTGCTATCTACTTAAATAGTGAACTCAGGATTTTTGATTTTAAAATGCCTTTTTTTTTTTTTCGTGTAGTTTTTCAGGTTTTAGAAATCACTGACGTGGAATGAGTCGTGTAACCATGTTAACTACTCATTTTACGTAACCTCAGGCGTGTTCCATTATGAAGAACTGAATAACACTTGACAGTCCAGTGTGGATTGAATCCCCCCAGAAAGTATTACTGTGTTCACCAGTATTGGCTGTTACGTATAGATACACTGTCCAACTCACTGTGGAGTAAAATTTGGCAGTGTACATAGACCAAAGTAGCTTCAGAGAGAAATAAAAATTCGTATTCCTCAAAAGAAATGTGCAGATATTTTTTTGATAGGAAACCTGTGTTACTGAAATAATATTTCTGTAAAGTTCCTTCCGAACCAATTGTCACTTCATATTTTTGATGGGTTTAGATAGAGCCACTTACAGAGCCATTTAGAGGGCAGCCCACCCCCCATAATCAATTACTGCTCATGATGAATATTTTTTCCATTCACACTAAAAGTGTTGATTATCTGAGGAGACAAAGAATGTTGAAAGGGCTATAGAATAAGGTGGGGGAACTCTCATGAGGTGAATAAGGTACCCGATAAAGTAGCCTATACTTTACCTATACTAGCAATAGGTAGTATAGTACCCATTGGTCATATAGGTAAAATTCCCCACATAGTTAAGGGAAGAGTGAAAAGCAGCAGAGCCACACACTTAAAATTACTTCTTTTAATTAAAACTTTGGAGTTTCCATGTGCTTAATACAGTTGTTGATAAATTGCCGTATTTCAAATATAGGTGTGACTAATAAAAACAGTATGTGCTGATTAAACTATAAATAACTGGATAGAGAAAATGACCCAGGATCAGAGGAGACACAAATAGCTCAGATGGATTAATGTGTGTAACTTGGATTTTGAGAGGTTGGGTGTTCCTGTTTATTGTACAATAATCAGCCTGAGGAGTATTATAAAATTTTAGATGGATAGGGAGTGACTTTTTGATAGTTTCATGTGGCTTGGTTTTGCTGATATCAGACAACAGACTGCCTCACTTTGTTGTTGGGGATTTCATTAGGTTTAGCCTAAACTTCAGGGGCAGTCAATCCTGAAGTCTGTTACATCCCATCTGTGCCTGTAGTCCTTCATATGTTTTAGTGCTTAGCTTCCATACCTAGAATGTGATATGGTTTGGAGATGCTTGATGGATTCTCCATCAGAGAAGGTTATGAAGTTAGCTTTTGTATCGTTAGTCAAAGCTGAAATTCAATTTGCAGCAACAAGGAGCAGATTTCTCTCTAAGCTATTCTCAGGAGTTTGACCATGACTATTAGACCATGGCAAATGGACTAGCTAACAGGTTAGTGTAAACATTTTAATATATAATAAGGAGATAATTAAATGAAGTTTTTATTTTTCAAAGTAGTCAGCTCTCATTGCAAACTGATGTTTTGGGGATTAATTTTATTGACTGCTCTATGTGATGTTCCTGATTTTAACGGCTGAATCAATCACCAGTTGAGCAAACTATTTCCACTTTTCTGGAAGCTTTTTTAGCTATGAGGCTCTGTTTGCAAAAGTGGTTATGGCACTTGCTTTGTTATACCTTTGTACTTAGTGCCTCAAAATGGAACTTGCATGTTCAGGGCTGGATTTCGGGGTGGAAATCATAAGCTTCTTGCTTGTATAACCACATTCCAAGGTTAGTCTGAATAGCTGAGATAATGAATTTGGTCTTTGTGCATTCTTAAATAGATAGATAGTTTTTCACATGTGTGATTTTTTTCTTTTTTTTTTTTTTTTTTGCTACAATTGGACGCTTTCCTTGGGAGCTGCCTAATTCCAGGCTGCACAGTTTCTGCTTTGTTCTCTGCTCTCATGCCTTCGACAAGAATAACTTAACCAGATTTCAATATAGGAATTGTGGGCTGCTAAAGGACATATTGTGTTACTACTTAATGCTGTATAAGTTGATCAGTGGGTAATATAAAGTCTATGTTTTAGCTGTTTTATGATGAAAATATTATTTCAACGGAATATATGGTAAAGTCATTGAACAATAATCTTATTCTCAGAATGATGGCACAAGGTATTTTCCATATACCAGAAATTAGTGGAGCTGCTCATTTTGTTCTTGCAGGCTTCAAAAATAAAGCTATTTTTAGGCTTTTCTGAGCAGTTGTGCATTTTTTTAACTGCAAAAATATCTTCTTTCTTTCTTTCTTTCTTTCTATTAGGACCAGCAGAGGTTCCCATGATGTCACCCAATGGATCCATTCCCCCTATTCATGTGCCTCCCGGTTATATCTCACAGGTATGCTTTTTGAAGACTTAAAAGTACGTAAAAGCAATAGCATGAATCCATTTAGGCAGGTCTGCTTGGTAGAAGTTTAGTTTATAAATATTAATGAAAAACAGTAATACACGTTTTCATGTTCTGCCTCCTTACTGACAGTACACATACATTTGCACAACTGAGCATATATGTGCACCTTCACATGCTTGTATGTATACCGGTTTTATTTATAACACTAGCAAAAGGAATGCATGTAGATTGAGCCCATATATATATATATATGCAACTTCTTTCCCTTTGTTAGGTGATAGTTTAAGTTCTAGTGTGACCGGTGGAAGTGAGAGGAGCCACTGTAGCTGTAAAATATCCTGTTGATCCTCAGTATCTTCCCAGCAGAAATCGTGCAGCATATCCAGAAGTGGGAGGGTTTGTTGTGTTTTGAAGAATAAATGTAATTTAATTATCTAGTTATGGAAAAAGCTTTTCACGAATCTGTTAGGTTTTGGAACTCATGAACAGCCACTGCTTTTCTATGTGCCCTTCCATCTTCTGCAAATCTTAGACTTTTTCTGAAGGAATAAAAGAAGAAAGAGAAAAAAAAAATAAAGGTTGATGTAAGGCAGTATATCTGTCAATAGTACAATAAATCCAGTACTTCCATCACTTTCTTTGAGACCTGGACTGGACTAAAAAATTCATTAAAAGTATACAAAGTATTTCAAATATCCTTGCTGAATAGTATAAGAACCTTTGATACATATATTTTGGCATCTTGTTAAGTAGAAAATAGATGATGTCCTGGAATCCCTTCCCCTTCCTGGGAAACGTGAACTTGTGTAATTCTGAAAAATTGTGGATGGCATCATACTTAAATCCCACAAAATACTGCAATTGCTCTGGTATTTTAACTTCTGAAGAGAGTGAAAACAAATACAAGGGACACTGTGAGCCACCCTAGGAGAGAGAGCAGGTTGGCTGGTGGTCTAGCTTCCTCCTGCTCCTCGAGCATCCCAAGTTGGGTGGTTGGGGTATGCTTTCAGACCACATTTGCAGTGCTGCTTAATACTTAATGCTTAATACTCCTCATGGGCTTACCTAATTTAATAAACTGACCCATATCATGCAGAGGAATGTTTTTAAAGATTTATGCTTTCTTTGAAATAAATTTAGCACCTTTTTATTGTTAAAATGTTTATACTTCTCAGCCCTTGTATTGAGATGTGTGCTTGGGGTATAATTGAAATGCTTTACAAACCAGAGTGCTAAAAGTCTTCCAGCTGTATCTCTGTCTGAACCCAGTTCCTCTTTAATGCTTTTGGTGGGGTACCATTATAATTCCACTAAAGCCTTTAAGTAGTTTCTTAACCAAAAAATCCCCAACCAAAAACCCTGTTCTGAAAAAATTTTTCTGACAAGCTGGAATATGTTATAACATGTTCAATTTTTAACTTTTTACGTCATAAAGTTTTAGGGGAAAAACACTGTATTCAGTGTTTTTAGGCAGCAGAATATGTGTTCTGATGTGTGGCAAGTGAGCCTCTTGCCTTTCAGACAACTTCATATTAAATGGTATTTGAAAGTGTATAGTAATCAAATTAGTTCTTATTGTAATAAATGTTTCTACCTTATTTGCTCTTGCTTTTGTCTACTGCCTCAAAAGTTAAAATCTCTATGATAAACAATCAGAACAACTTAAATTCAGAATTGCAGGGGAAGGGCCATAAAGCAAATCAGTGCCCTCAAAAGAAAATTTTAGGGTTTGATTTGTCCCCAGAGTACACATCCAAGAGTCAGGCAGACAGCAGGTGGCCCTACAGAGAAATAAAGGCACGATATCTTTTTTTCCATTTTATTATACCAAGCCTGTTGGAGCTGCAAGTATTAGCCTCAAATATCACAGTAGTTTATGTGGTGATTGCAACCCTGGATTGCAGCAATGCTTCATTACCTCTTTGGTATTGTGAAAGTGATCAGCAAAAAAATGGCAGGAGGTTGCCTGCCCTGCAAGATCAGCCCCACGGGAAGCAGCAGAAAAATAGTTAAACCCTACTGCTAGACTTCAAGGACCATGTTAGTAGTTGTGACTAGAATCTGGGTTTGTTGACATTAAGATGTTCCCAATGATGAGGCTTAGCCAGGGTGGGAAAAAATCCAGGGAAATAATAGAAGACAAATACACACCATCAGTTCAGATCTTTCATGCTATAGTTTTGCTTTCAAAGGCCAGTTTGATACAACCAGTTATACATTCCCTTTTCAGCAGACAAACCTCTTTGTACCTCTGGCAGATACAAACTACCAGATCAGAGATCATGTCTCTGCAATTCTTTGTTGGCTAATGGTTAGTTAACTATAAAAGAGAGAAAAAGTTCCTTGCCATGCTCTTGGTGAACAATACTGCTAACTGTAGAAGTTGTGGAAGGTGGAATGGCTGTATTTAATGCATGTGATGTCAACAATTGAAACAAAATGTTGAATGTTGAAGGAGCAGCTCCTACGACTTGTCAGGAGCCAGCCACAACCTGTTAATGTCCATTCCAGTTTCGAGCTGCGGACAGAGCTGCTTCCCTGCTATGTGAGTCCTACGGGGCAGACTGTGAGCCCACCCTTTGCTGAGATGTCCACTAGAGGCTTCTTGCCTTAAGGGTCTGTGGCCCGATGCCTTCTTCTAGCTTCCAAAGCACTCTAGCTCTCTTGTGTTGGCATAATTTGAAGATTAAAGATCATGATTTGGATGCAAAGCTATTATATTTGGGGACATCCTCATGTGTTGTTTCTGCTTTTCACAGTGTATGTTTGGGAGAAGGGAAGGAGTATTTGGGGGGTTCTAGTGAGTAGAACTAGAAAAATGGAAATGTCAAAAAGCACGATGATGAACTTGTTTGCTTAGGGCTATTGGCTGAGGACTGCTTTCTCAAATTTGGAGCTACTCCACTGGAGTTTGAGGAATTACTCGTATAGTTGGACATGAAAATCTGGCATGGATCTCCACTTTTGATTTTATTTACAGAGTTGTTAATATGTGATCTCTGTTACAGATGTTTCAAGGCTAAAGGACTAATTTACTGCTTGGAGCATGAAATATACATAGTGCTGATAAGACTCCTTTTGTCAGGAGGTAAAGTTGGGGTCATACAACTGAACTGTACAACTCAAGCCATGGTCCTGCAGTTCAGTATTCCTGTGTGAAGCACATAGTGTTTGACAGAACCGAAGTATAACTTCTAAAGAGAAAAAAGTCTTTAAATTACATTTAAAGTGGTAGAAAATGCATCATATCCTCGGGAATCAGGATTTTGGTCTTAGGGTAGAGGATGTATCCAGGAGAGGTGTTTTTCTCCCAAACTGTTTGTCTAGCATATGGTTTTAGCCACAAATTGGTTTTGTATGGCTTACTGCTCTCTGTGTGTTTTGTAGACTGTGATCAATCAAGTCATTCTTTTAACATGATGATCATTGTAACACTCTGAATACAAGGAAGGTTGTGCTCATCTTGAGCAAACCATAAAATGAGCATTGGTCTTGAAGATCTGTATTATTCTAGATTTGAAATACCCAACATTCTTGCCAGCATTATAAATGTTCAGCTGTCTAATTTCCAGGTTCAACGTACATATTTAAAATTGGTGTTTGTATGTGATGGATGGCAAAGATAATGATGCAAACTTGCCAGGGCTGGCATGTTTGAATTGGCATCCTTAAGAAATTAAGTGAATAAATAAAATGTTGACATCCAAGTTCCTTGAGGGTGAGCTCATTCTGTACTGTTTCTGGTACAGATTGATTTATGAATGGAGTTTCAAACTAGTTTATGTACTGGTTTTGGCCCACCCAGTGGCCATGCACCAGATGTCCTTGCAGAATCTAGCAAACTAAATAAGAATTATTTTATTTCTTATTTTGAAGTGGCAAGGTAATTGCATAATACCATATTATACCCATTCCATAAACATGTGTGTTACAGAATCAGAGTGACTGTATTCCTTTAACTGAAAACTTACAAAATATAGGTACAGTTTACCTGTGCAAAATTAATATGCCTGTGTAGTATTACATGTCAGTGGAGAAAAATGAGAAAACGTAGGGTAGTGATGTACCTTGAATATGGGAATTATCTCTAGTTACACTTAGTTTTGATTGCTGCAGTGATAACCTTAATGTAAAGCAAATAACAGTTAAAATGGTATTCTCAAAATGTGGCAACCGATGGGGGAGGCAATTTTATTGTGTATGAGTAATGTTCACTCATATTCTCCTGAAAGATCATCTATCTACCTCACTCAGCAATTAAGCTCCCTAAAATACAGAAAAAATACACCGAACTTTGCTATAATAATATTGTTACTGAGACAGCATGCCAGTTACACCTACAAACACAAAAAATAACAGCAAAAGACAATTTACCTAGTAACTGTTTGTAAAACACGAAATAAAGAAAGCTTAGCTCTAGGTGCCAAAGGACAGGAGATCTTTCTTTTCTGTAAATATAAACTGCTAAAATTAATAATACCAATCACTTTTAATATTCTAATTGCATCTGGAGACCTCAACAGGGATTGGGGTTTCATTGCTGCTTGGCACTGAAGTAGAGACAGTTTAGAAGACGGTGTGTTTCCTGGTTAATTTATGATCTTCATGACAAATGGTTTCAAGCAGATACAAAGAACTGCTGATTTCTTCTTTAAATAGAAAAGTTTATCCCCTCTGCAAATTTACTTTATTTACATTAATGGATCAAAACTAATTGCTCTATCTTTGATGAATTGAAAGAGTGTCATCTCCCAGAATGGCACTACTACGTGTACCCATTGCAAGTTCTATAAATCAAGAGATATCTACAGACTTAACCCATGCTGGTTTTATAGTTCTCTAATGCATATAATAAATGATACTGCATTGCCAATTTAATGGACTGTTAAGGACCGAATAGCATATTTAAAGATTGTATGTACAGCTTCAGAAATTCATATATGTATCTAGAATTCCTAGCTTAGGAGGAAAATGCTCTGTAGAACACGAAAATGAAGTCTTAGGGTCTCCTGTGTTTCTGCCTTCGTTTGGAACATGGGCACATGAAGTAGCAGCAATGCTGTCAGCATTTGTGGCCTGGGAGGAAACAAATAAAAGATACTAGTCTCTTAGTTTTTTGCCAAAAGTCATGTGGAAGGCTGGTGCATACTTTGAGTTGGAACAGATGATAACTGTAGGTCCCTCTATCCCCTCATCTCCATCTTTTCTCTCACTACTGCTGATATTTTTAGTCTCATCTAGCAGGATAATTTCATCAGAAAGGTCTTTGACAGAACTTTGAGCTTTCCTGCCTGCTCTCTAGAAGATAGGTCAGGAAGAGGAACCTTTAAATATGGCTTACATTGTGTGGTGTTCCAGTGCAAGCTTTCTGTCTAAATCTGTTCCTTAATGTACTCATCTTTCTCTAGAGAACAAAACACACATGTAGTCTGGTCTAGATGCACAGATAAGAGCTTGTACCCACCTGGAAGACTGAAGTTGTCTTTGAGGCTTGGACTAGTTAAAGTCATAATGAAAAGTTTTCACATCAGGATGTAGGAACTTGCTGTCTCAAATTAGAGCATGATCCAAGCCTGAGAGAGTTAAGTTGAGCACTTCTGTGCACCATCCTAAATAAGTAGTTCTGGTTTTCAAGTATTTGCTGAATGGAAAAGGATTTTTCTCTTCTCCAGGTTTCAGAGTGCAGGTTTGAGACCTGATACCAGGATAAAGATGCTGTGGAGGCTGAACCAGTTGAGAACCATTAACAGAGATGGGAGGCCAGAAAATGCAGCGGTTAAAATGATGTGATAGTCTACATCTCTGAGGTTCAGCTGTCTTTGAGGACTCTGTCATCAAAATGTAAAGCTAGCGGATGACGAATTGCTAGCTTAAGTTATAAATTCAGAGGTTAGGATCAAGTATGCTAAACAATTCCTATCCTAGTTACACAGCATAGCAAGCAGTGCATATTTTTTATCTTCTTTTTTTTTAATTTAAAATATTGGTTACAAAAGAATGAATTGACTTGCTATAGAAAATTTTCTTCTGTAGGAGGCCAGCCAATCCACAGAAATTGTCCGCATCCATGATCTCAGCCCATAGCTAACAGGTGTAAATTCATATAACCTAAGGACACACATGGACTAGGGGAGGAATTGGGTCAGCTAATATTAGTTAAATTTTACCCCATGCTAACTTGCTCAGCTGATGCTTGAGGCAGCAGTGCTTGTGGCCGTGGGCATTACCACTTAGACAGGGTTCATCTCCCTGCACCAAGGTCAGCAGAAACAACCATGTGCCCATGCCAATCCTTCACTTTAAGGTATATCAGCATTAGCAAACTTTAATTTGTGGTTTAGGCTAAGACACTGATGAGACAAGCACCGCTGGAGCATGGGGGTCTGTAGAAGGGTCTCTTCTGCTGATGCTTCTATGGGGTGGAGTAGATAACTACAAGCTCAAGCTGATGGTAATCACCGGAGAGTGGCAGCATCTTACCGCACATGCCCTTGATGCGTATTCACTTACCTCATACAATACATTCATCACATATATTATTCCATCTGTGTGTCATCAGTCAGTGTAGGAAAAAAAAATAGATTTTTAACAACCTTTTTGTTGTACAAATCTAACTTACGTTTCCTTCATGCTTTTCTACTTTATGCACATCAATGCACAGAATCAAAGATTGTAATAGTTCTTACACAGTTGTGTTTTGAAGTTCCAGAAATGGCAGAAGTTTTTTGAATAAGCTTCAAGAAAGGCTTGGCTCCTAAGCCTGGACTGAAATTTGGCTGATTTGACTGTTCTCCAGAAATATAGCTCTGGAAAAATCATAAGCTGAAAAAAATTTTTCAGCCTAAGCACATTTCTACCTTCCTACATCTGTTTTTACATGCCTTGACTATGGCATTTGTGGCCAAGTTATGCATATTCCAGAGCTGATTTGCACGGACGTATAGACTAGCTCTGTAGCAGAAAAAACTTCTACCCTATGATTTGTCTTGACCAGATACCTGTTGTGAACAGAGCAATTCTTTTGAAAACGTGTGTCAACACAACAGCTTCCTGCAGAGTACATGTCTCTGTGCGCACACGCAGCTTATCCACAAGAGCAATGCCAGCTAATTTCCAAGTGTTACTAACTCCAGACTTGCAGTTCTGTCAAAATTGGTGGTAGAAATTTTATGGGCAGAATGTAAGGTTGGTCCCAATGAGTACTCTTATTTTGGTGCTTCGTGTTTCCTTTTCAATTGTTTTATTCCCTAAATACAGGTTATTTATTTTGTTTCTTACCCACATAGTTATCGCTAGCAGTAGTAAGTCTCCTGGTGATTAGTGTGGCTATCTGAGTCTCCAAGAAAAGCCACATCACCACTATGATTACTTCTGCTACTAATTTTAGAGATGTTTATTAATAAACCTAAGGACCAACCGTTTTCTAGTGGGAGAAGAGACAGTAAATACTGCTGTGTTAAAAAGATGTTTGGTTCAGATGCTGTATAACGTGCTTATTTCCCTGCCTTCCCTTCCAGGTGATAGAAGACAACACCGGTGTTCGGAGGGTGGTGGTAACCCCCCAGTCTCCGGAATGTTACCCTCCTAGCTATCCTTCGGCCATCTCTCCAACCCATCACTTACCTCCATACCTGACGCACCATCCCCATTTTATTCACAACTCTCATACAGCGTTTTATCCTCCTGTCACTGGACCTGGGGACATGCCACCACAGTTTTTCCCACAACATCATCTTCCCCCAACAATATATGGAGAACAAGGTGAGCTGGAAGGAAGGTACTGGTGTTTCAGACCTGTGTTTAGCAAGTTTTAAGGGCTAATGAAACCAAGGGTAGAAATTAATTGGAAAACTTGGCTTTCTCTACATGGATGGAGCCTTCTTCTTTAACATCCAGAACAGGGGGGTGTAGCCCTCCAGAGTGCAACAACACAGGGCAATTCTATGTTGTGACACTTAGGTTGCAGAAAACAAAATCCCACCAATTTTAAGTTAATTTGTAAATAAAGTGTGGAAAAAATGTCTCATCCCATCTCCAAACTAGGGACATGAGTCATGCCAGTTGCTCTTGTTGCGTCACGATGCAACATTGTACAGAAAACCCAGAGATTAAATGTGTGAGTCCTGGCTTGGGAATGAGGATGGATAGAGAGGGCTGAATCCAAGCACGGCTTGCCGCAGTAATTTCCAGTGGGAAAAGCCTGATACCACTTCCTGTTGGCCGTAATGTATTTTCTGCTCCCCCCCCCCCATAGTTTTCCAAGAAACAACAGGCATTTTATGTTTGTTATTCTGGTTAAGACTGTGCAGTAAGTCACTGAAAAGCATTGTCCAATACCAAAGGGTAGCATAGCAACCCTAATCAGGCCATGAGTAAATAATTGCAAGAAAATGAGTGAAAGAGGCATATTTCTGTCTGAACTATGCGCTATTGTGTCTCTACCACCCTGGAGATAAGTCTTTGTGTAATCTGAAAGAGTGTGTTAACAAAAAAAAGTAATCTGCAAAGCTATGTGAGATGTTTAACGTGAAAATCAGTTCAGGATTCATGGTTTTACATTGCTGCCAACCTACCTGGACTTAAGAACCTTTCTAAAGAATATATTTAAGCCACATCACCAGAAGTAAGTTTTTTGCTGGAGCGGAAAGGTAAAGGCAGAAAGAGGGGGAAGTATCTGTTGATGCTATCTCTTGAAGTTTCTGTTGGTCAACAGACCTAATTTTCTAGTGAAAAATGAACCTTTACAGCTGACATTTAACTTCGTTATACTGGGTGGGTGGGAAGTGGGTAGCTCAAGAAAACAGTAGGACTGTGTAGCCAACTAGATATGTAGGGAAGGGACATTTCCCTTGGAAAGGGAACAGGACAGTCTATTAGATTGCTTTACAAAGTCTTGCATGCAAAAGTCTCAGTGTGTGAAGTGAACACAGAGCTTCTAGTTAAGTAAATGCTGAATATTTCTGTAGCCTTGAGATACCAAGAAGGCAATTCAACTTAAAAATAAAACAAAAATCCTGGGTTGCTTTCCTCGAATGACCTATACTTGTGACACTGAAAGAGTTGAAGTGGTGTATATTGTACCAATGAGTATTAATCCACCATTTCCCAGGTACTGTACAATGGCTTATGCTTTAAATAAAGATTGAATTTATTTGCAGCATGCTTGTTTTAGGCAGCTGGTTGCTGTGAGAATGCAGATAGAATCATGTAGCAAGATAAGGAAGGACAAAGGCCGAGACTCACTGAAATAGCAAATATGGCTAGTTGAAGCAACTTGGAAACTTATAATACAGTATACACGGCAATCTCAACCTACAAACAAGACTTCAAATGGCTGGGTAGGATATTTGCTTCGGAAGTTTGCACAATAACTTCTGAATGGATGTAGAAAAAAAATACATAAAGTTTATATCAAGTATTAGTTGTTATTTTTCTAACAAAGGAAAAACTGTTGTTTTGGGCATGAATTTGTTCAAGCTCCAGACTCAAAAGTGGAGTAACTATAAAGAAAAGCAGAAAATGTTCAGATTCCTGAAATCTGACCTGCCTTAGGTTAGAGATAGTCATTCTTGAAAGAGGGAAGTGGGGCTTGTATTTAATGAAGTGTATCTGAAGTGTACATATTGCATTTATAATGTTTCTCAAGCTTTTGTTACACAGTTTTACTTACCCAAAGCTTCTACTTCATCCTGCGCTTCTCTCCTTAGGCAGGCACAATTGACACGATTGTGAAGTCTATTTATACTGGGAAATTAAATTGCGTGTAATCACCAATGACAGCTTGAAACCAGGGCTTCTCAGCTTATTCTGTCCAGTCAGGCGCTGGGGAAGAAACTGCTAAATTGCTGTGAACTTCTGAAGGCTTTTTCCTAAATAACAGTCTCCCTGGATCTTTGCTTGAAATCTGTGTCCTTTGAAACACAAAGACTGAAAATAGGAAAAACTACCACCCTAATTGCTGTATTTTACACATCCAAAGAGTTATGATGTCCTACCAGCAAAGGAGCATGCTTAAAAATTTGTCAATCCTTCAGAGAAGTTTTCTTAAGAAAAAAAATTGGTTTGCTGTAAAATCTGACAACAAGAGAATCTGGAGTCGTTTAATTTAGAGATGGTCACGAATTTGAGTTTCTGGAAAAAAAAAAAATTGGTGATTTTGTTGTTCTGAGTTAACGTGGGTGAATTCTTCTGTTTCAGAAATTATACCACTATATGGGATGTCCAGCTATATTACCAGGGAAGATCAGTACAGCAAACCACAGCACAAAAAACTCAAAGACAGGCAGATTGATCGCCAAAACCGTCTGAATAGTCCTCCTTCATCTATCTACAAAAGCCATATAGGCAGCTGCACAACTGTATATAATGGTTATACAAAGAGTCACAATGGAGCAAGCAGTGGAGGCAGCGGCGGGGGGGCTCCAGTAGTAAAGAAACCGGAACGCAGAGCAAGAAGCAGCCCAAAGTCAAATGAACAAGACCCACATGGTAAAGACAGTTTTATTTATTTTTAATTCCTTTTTATTGCACCTTTCCGGCTTATGACTGCCTGTATTTGGATTTAGTAACTAAGCCAAAAAACACTGCCACCCACACATAAAGACTGTGTTAATACAGTGTGAACTTTAATATAAACGTTGAGCTTGCTATACTATATTTGTTTTGTAAGATGAACTTGTTGCCTCCCCATCTGTCTTGACTAATCTCTGGTAGATGCAGCATCGTTCTCTTTTTATCTATTGGACAGAAGTGCATTTTATGGCCAAGTTCTTGGTTTTACTTTGCTTTTCATACCAGTGTCTTGGCTCTTCACAAAAGTCCATACAGACAGTTGAGCTATAACCAAAACCTGACTACTAGATATTGCTACTTTGCATCTCCTGGGTATATGCAGTAAACTTATTAGAAACTTTAGAGATAATTGCTGAAAAAACCAAGATTGTTTATGTGAAAGTTCAGTGTAAGTATGGTTAATTGAAACAGAAGAATTTTGAGGGAAAATGGGTTAATCTTAGCTACTGGAATTAGTGGTCAGATAAGTCTGTCTACTTTTGAAATAATTTTCTTCAACATTTTCAGAGGCTTACCATTTAAAAATTTGAAACTTTACAATAAAACACTAAGTTATTAATCTAATTAAATTTCATTTATCATGACCCATTCTGTACATAGCCAGTTCTACTATATTTAGCTCAGTAACTTGTTATAATCTGTTAGTAATTCTCAGCCTTTCTCTTCTCTGCCTGTCTCTTTGCTGACTGCTAAAACTGCTGCTTGCTGAACAAACTTTTATGTAATAAGCACACTTTAGGCCCAGCACATCAGGGTTATTTATAATGTGGCACACTTTGAAAACATTTGTGTGAATTTATGTATACAACATAAAACATAGGCTTTCTGTTACCTATATATTGTGTCTGTTTCTTTGGTGCTTACTCTTATGTGTGAGACCTGAGATAAATACTCATGGAAGGTAGTTTAATTGATAGCTGAAGGGGGCATGCTGCTGGCATGGTAAGGAATGAGAACTTGTAGCCGTGCTTTGGGGTCTTTAGAATTGGCAAGGAGCTATATTTGGGAATGCTTTAACCCAAGAAAATGAATCACTGCATTAGACTTCCTAATTATTTCTTGTCAGTCAGCTTATATGACCTTTAATATTCTTATTTATGTTTAGCTACTTTTTTTTCTCTAGTTCATGTTGGAATACATAAGGTGTTTGGAAGCACCTGCATGAAAAACCTGGAATAAAGTATAGTATAGTCTTAACAGTTAAACCGCTCAGTACAGCTTCAGTGGGTACCGAGTCAGCATGGATCATCACTTTTAAAATAATCTAGATTTAATTTGAAAACGTCTGGTTTGAGGGTTTCTTGCAACCCTTGAGTTTGTCTAATTTTTTTCTCTTCGTGTAGTCTGCTGTGCTCCAGCTGACGAGCATGAGCGCTCTTAAAATGCCAAGAAACTCGGTGAAGTCAGGGCGATGGCACATCCAGTCTGTCAGCCAGAGAACGCCTTAAAACTGGGAACAGCAAGTGACAGTCTTCCCCCAAACTGGAAAAAATTCATAAGAGGAGAAGGTGGAAATAAGCATCAGTTGTCCCACCCTCCTGATAAATCCAGCTCACTGGTGTTTTAAAAATAGGTTCTGCTTTTGTGCCCAAAGATAGCAGCCCATCCCACTGTCAGACTGCTCTACAGCAAATACATGGCCAAAGCAGGAATAGGAGAATTTTCTTCATATTAAAAGAAATAAAAAATACTGTGGGCTCAAATTTGAGGTTTTTCACATCATTTCACATGTATACCTATTTCTGCAGAAAGTTTGTCACAGAGGTTTTGTAGGGGCTCCCACCAAACAATGCCCTAAAATAAGTTCCCACGTGATATTTATTAGCTTCTAATTAGACCCAGGACATTTTACCCTCTCTGTTTCTTCTTGAATTATTTGGGGATTTATTGGTTGATGTCTGATTATCATGGCCATACAGGTAATTTGGGTGAGAGTTAAAAGCAGTCTGGGCACAGCTGATAATTTTTACTCATGTTGCTAAGATGAGAGTGTATTTAGAGTAGCCAAGAAAAAGAATGTATCGGACACAACAAGCAACAAAGGCATTTAAACTTACTCATTCCATGGTTGTGTATCAGTTCAAACTTGCTAATAGTTAAAAAATTTATGGTGCTATGTGGCTGCTTCCAAAATTGCAGAATAGCCTGGAAAAACTATTTTTTATATCTATATGTAAATAGATATATAGATATATATATAAATACATAGAGAATAAGAGTATTTAGAAAACTCGTAAGGCGCAAGTAGGAATGTGTGATTTAGAGTAAAACATAAAGTGAAGCAGAACTGGAGGGTTTATTTGCATGCATTTCTTAATTGAGATTGTGATGTGTTTTATAGTATAACATTTCATATCTGGTTGGGGTTTGTGTGTGTGTGTAATGGTAGCTGGCATGCTTACTTTGGGTGTTTGGATGTCAGAACAATCCAGTGAGCTGCTGTCACCGAAACAGTCGTGCTGCCGTGCTGCCTGCCAGGAAGCAGGCTTTGGGAGCCTTGTACACAGCTGGAGTGGACACTTGCACAGCCTAAGTTTTGAACTGGGCTTTTCAGAAGCAAAGCCTTGGAAGCTGCCTTGGTGTTGGTAGCATGGGTAGGAGCTCGCCACTGGCAGATGGCGCCTCGCCCAGTGCTGGATGCTCACTGGCAGTCCCAGCCACTCCTGAGCCAACACTTTGAAAGGTAATTTGAGTGTCTGTTTTAATTGGGAGAGGAACATGATCTGCACAGTGTGATGGGGAAGTGGAAGACAGGCATTTCTTTTCTTGGATCTGCTATCCCTGTATTTAAGCAAATGCTTGTCCTGCTCCTTGTTTCTTGGTAGTAATTTCTTTGAGGGGTGTGTTGCTTCTCACTGAGCACCGTTTTTACAGAGTACTGTAACATTAATACTGAAGAAAATGTCCTGTGTGCAATGCAAGGACAACTATACTTCTTTTCCCTGGAAAAGTTTGGTGTATATGAAAGGGCATGAGGTATTTAAGTTAACAATGTACATTTCCATCAAAATGGAAATTTTGTAAGTAAGTAGTCAAGGAAAATTCTGCCATATGTCAATAACTTACTGCCTCCTTCCAATATTGAAAGAACCAGGGGTTTCCTGAAAAGCTGATTCAGCATTGATGGAGTAAATGGGGTGGTAGCATCATCCATAGTACTAAAATAAAGGACTCTAGAGTACTCTTGGTTCCATCACCTCTTTAATTGTGTATCCAGCACATGCTCCTCTATGCCACTCTGTGCTGTGTACAGCGTAATGGTAAATTAAAAATATGTTGGTGGTTCTATCATGCTGTCCCTATAATATAGGATCAGAACTTCTTTTTTGTAGGGAAATTACAATTTCATTTTGGGGCTATAAGTGCAATTCCTCTGCCCTTTTTCATTGCCAGAATTGTGTCTTTATACTGGGAGGTGCTCTTGTAAATAAAGATTTTTAGTTATGCTGGATGCTGGAAATATATATGTTAAGCCAAAGAAAAGGAAAACTGATGGCTTATAATTGTCTGAAAAGTTAGCAACTATTCTAAGTGCCTGTTGTGATAGGATGGGTGGCGTCTTGTACAGGCTGAGGACTTGGAGGTATGATGTAGGAATTCTGATTTAAAATCCCGTACAGTAGCTTTTCCGCAGAGCTGTTTTAAAAACTGAATGGGAGAGGAGGGAGCAAGGTTGATTTCTGTTTTATTTTAGTGAAGGAGCCTTGCAATGTAAAAAGAGCTGTAAGCGGAAATCCTGTCCCATTCATGCTGTCCTTTATGAATTTCAGTCTGAGTCACTTCCTTCTTATGCACTCAGTGGTTCACTTCTTGGTCATGTAGTGATCTGGTAGTTTGGGATGTTTTGTGTGTGGCTGCAAGTACTGTGGGAACATAAGCAGTTTTGAGCATTCTTACAATACTTGTGCTAATAAAACATCTTTTGTCCTTCAAATGAGATTTTTTAAAATATTTTTTTTTTTAATCCTCATTAAAGTTTGAAGAACCTAAGATAGCCAAAACTAAAACACTTGAAAGGGGTAAAAGTAGAAAGCGGCAGATGGATTGTTATGTGCATCCTGTCCAGGAGCTGGGTGGGTGCTGGGAACTGGGTGCCAGAATAAACAGACCTAGCCTGGGCAGGGAGGCAGTGCTGGGAGGGGGTCGCATGCAACTTTTTGTAAATGTTCCATAAAGAATGGGGTTTTTTGATGGTGACTTGAGAAGATTTGTCCCTACTGGGTCAGAGCAGGGGTCCATCTAGCTCAGTGGTCTCTTTTCAGCAGGTGATGGAGATGCTCTTGGGGGAGAAGCCTGCAAGCCCAGCCCCACTTCCTGCTCCAGAGCTGCTGGGAATGATAGAGGGTTTAGTCCTTTGTTGGCCTGTTGTCTGTGAACTTGTCTAACTCTTGTTTTGAAAAGCAGACTTGCTTTTCAGATCCGCAAAGCAAGGAAAACTGACTTGGTGTCCGCTTTGCTTCTCTGAGCAACTGGTTCCTTGCACGTGGCATTGGCATTCTTTACAAATGGAGAAGGGAGAAAAAAGGATTAGAATGATTTAATAGTTTGAAGAGTTGCTGTAGACTATACATAGATCATAAATTTTTGTAGTACCATTGTCACATGTGTACAGCCAGCTTAAAAACTCAAAGATGTTGCTTTCCTATGAAGTTTTATAAATCTGATCTTGTGCACTGAAGCAGCTTTCAGGTACTCCCAGAAGTGAAAGCCATTGCTTTGTATTCCTGTCTGCATTGCTGATAGGTGTTTCTCAGATAATGTGGCTTGCTCTGTGTGCTCATTTCTTTGAGGTGAATAGTTCAAGAACACATGGAAAAATGGCATAGCGTAGGATGTTCTAACTATAGTGCTTTTAATTTAAAAATGTTTTAAAAGTACTGAACTCTGAAATCCAGCAATTCTGAAATGAAGACGTAAATCTGACTGGTATGGCTAGCCTGGGCTGATGCTACCAAGAACTGGTACCAGCAAGTATCCCTGAGCTGTGTGGGGTTTTGCTCTGCAAGCTGCTGGTACATGACTCGGAGTGGCTGACAATGTATGGAAAAATAGAGCTGACACTTTCTTGATAAAACCCTATCCTGCTATCTCCCTCTCTCTCTTTTATAACATCTAAATATATTTAGGAAAATCGGGGGAAGCCCTATTTTTGCTTTGCAATTGAATCAAGTTGTTTTGTTGGTTTGTTGGGTGTTGGGTTTTTGTTTTTGTTTTTGTTTTTTTTTTTTTTCTGGTTTTGGTTTTTGGTTTTGTTGTTTTGTTGTGTTTTTTTTTTTTTAATCCAGAGCCTGTGAATTAAAGGGAAATTGAGGGAGCTGTGATTCAATGCAGACAGGAACCAGGCAAAGTTCCTCTACTTACTCATTTTATATCCTGTCAATTCTTTTCTGTTTTGGTCCTGAATCTGTTTTGAAAGCTTATTGGGTCATATATTATGTATGTATGTACATTTTATCCTATAGATTTAAAAACTTAAAAGACTTAATTTAATCACTTCTGGTCCATGTATGCAGAGAAGCTGAGAAAGAAAAACTTGTATGTTCTTTTAGCTAGGTACCGATGAGCTGGTACGTATTAATAAACACCTGTGTTATACTGAGTCAGAAATGTTCACTGGGCAAAATTTGTTGTAAATGGTTTTGCTAACATACAGAATACCCCTGTGTAGGTGCAGCTTCCCTGGTTTCCCAAAGCTTCTATTTAACATGATTGTCTTCTGAAGACAACCCATCAAAACTGTCACACTGATTTTATTAGGAACATGGAAAAAACCACTCTGAAGGCTAAAATACATCTCTCAGGCTATGTGAATTTTAGTATTATACCAGGTAATGAAAATAATATTTAATGGAAACAGAGATGTGTTGGATCTTGTGAATATAGATCAGCATCATGTATGAAAATCTAAATAGTGTTACTATTGCTATGGCATTTTTAGTAGTTTCAGGAAATAATACTACTGGGCTTAGTTGTTTAGTTTTATATCTAATTAGAAAT
>WTXV02013295.1:0-10452 GCA_009823435.2 Nymphicus hollandicus | reverse complement strand
GGATGGGGCAGCCACAGCTTCTCTGGGCACCCTGTGCCAGCGCCTCAGCACCCTCACAGGGAAGAACTTCTGTCTAAAAGCTCATCTCAATCTCCCCTGTGGCAGGTTAAAGCCATTCCCCGTTGTCCTGTCCCTACAGGCCCTTGCCCAAAGCCCCTCTCCAGGTTTCTTGTAGGCTGTGATCCAAGAGTTCTCTGATCCAAGTATGGATTAGATAAATGAGAGTGAGAGTGGCTGAGAACTGGCTGAAAACTGGGTTGAGGGTTGTAATGCATGGTACAAAGTCAAGCTGGAGGCTACTCACCAGTGGGCAACCCCAAGGATCAGTACTGGGGCCACTCTAATATCTTAATGATCTGGATGTTGGGACAAAGTGCACCCGCACCAAGTTTGCAGGTGATGCAAAGCTGGGAGGAGTGGCTGGCACGCTAGAAGAACATGCTGCCATCCAGAGGGACCTTGTCAGGCTGGAGAAATGACAAATCATGAAGCTCAGCAAAGTCCTGTCCCTGGTGAGGGACACTCCTAAGTGCCAGTATGTGCTGGTGCTGACCAGCTGGAAAGCAGTTTGACATAAAAGGACCCAGGAGTCCTGGTGGACACGAAATTGGACAGGAGCAGCAACTTGCCTTTGCCACAGAGAAGGCCAACAGGCTCCTGGGGTGCATTAGGAACATTGCCAGCACATCGAGGGACGTGATCCTTCCTCTCTGCTCAGCACTGGTGAAGCTGCTCCTACAGTGCTGGGTCCAGTTCTGGGCTTCCCAGTATGAGAGACATATGGACATATTGGAGAGAGTTCAGCAAAGGGCCATAGAAATTATTAAGGGACAGGAGCATCTCTCCTAGGGGGAAGGCTGTGAGAGCTGGGATTGTTCACCCTGGAGAACAGAGAGCTCCAGGAGATCTCATCAACGTGTGTGGGGAGCAAAGCAGAGAGATCTCAACTCCTCTCAGCAGTGTGCAATGACAGGACAAGAGGCAATAAGAAATTCTGTTTAAATACCAGAAAAAAAACTTTACTACTGAGTACTGAAACAGTTTGCCCAGAGAGGTTGTGGAGTCTCCATGCCTGGAGATACTCAAAGCCCATCGGGACATGGTCCTGAGCAGCCTTCCCACTGACCCTGCTTGGAGCAGGGGCTGGACTGGATGATCCTCGGGGTGCCTCCAGCCCCAGCTCCTCACTGCTCCTCGTTAAACCCAGCAGTGCGGGACGGGTAGGAGCAAAGCGCCCGCAGTCCTGCCACCTCTCAGCTCCACGTGCTGCAGTTTGGAAACCTTTGATGAGCACCCGACACAAGTAGCACAAGCACGCTTCGGAGCCTGCCCCTCTGGGGACTTTTTTTTCCAGAGTTGCATAATCCTAGGCAAGCATTGTGTCTTTTTGCTATACGGACTCACAGGGAAAATCCCTCCAGATAAATAGATAAATAGTGCATGCCACTTGGCACATTTTAGTTTCCTTTTGATTTCATGAAATTGAAAATGAACACTGAGTCAGAGCTCAACAGACTTTGCTCCAATGTTAACCATCTCCCATTCTTTATTTTTTTTTTTTTCCCTCATTCCATTTGGCTGTTTCACTTTCGTGTTATCCTTTCTCATCATCCTGGAATTTCCACTTGGGATTCTCCTAGCTATCTCCAGAACTCCCTAATAAAAAGGAGCTGAATCCAGCTGCTGCAGTCTGAGCCTCATCTGCCAGAGCTTCTGGTCCTTCTCCGAGTGCCCTCACCTAACGGGAAGATGAAGGTCTCTGCAGCTGTTTTTGTTCTTCTCCTCATTGCAGCTTCTTGCTTCCAGACTTTCGCTGGTCCAGGTGAGTCCTGCTTTTTCATTTGTGAAGAACAGATCTGAGCTTTTGGTGTCATTCTCCATTGAGCTCCCCTGGCAGATAACTGGGAATTTTTCAGCATTTGTACCAGTCTCCACTCTGCACTGGAATCAGCTACATGTAGGAACCCGAGAGTTAGAAAATCATCCATCCATCCACCCATCCATCCATCCATCTCTTCATGCAGCCATCCTAGACTCAGAGTACTGACTCCTGGTTGTAGTTTGGGGACTTCAGTCTCTGCCCTGGGGCTGGAGGAGATGGAGAAATGAAGCTCTGAGCAATGACTGCATGGGAATCTCCCCCAGTACTCAACAGTACTGTTCCTGGCATTGGACCAGATGATTCCCAATGTCCATTTCAACTTTAATTATTCTCTAATTCCTCACCTCCTTCCCCACCAGCACAGCTCCATGAGCTGATGGGCTGGCTGCTCCTGATGTGCAGCCCAAAGCATGCTCATATCATCTCTCCTTGCCTCTTGCAGTTGGATCCGATGTCCCAATCTGCTGCTTCTCCTACACAGCCCACAAGCTCCCGCATAGGCGCATCCTGCGTTATTACAGCACCAGCACCAGCTGCATGCTGCCGGCCATCGTGTAAGTACCAGTGTTGACTCCTGGGGGTGGATGAGCTGGGGCAGCACAAGAACAGTCCCTATGGGGTGTGCGTGCATGAGTGACCACGGTGGCTGTGGACACAGAGGTCTGTAGGAACAGAGCAGGGTGAGAGGAGCCCCAAGGGAAAAGGGCTTGGACAGGGACTGCCAGGGTTGCTCTGGTGGGGATGCACAGGGATGTTCCTGCAGGAGCTGAGGAGGCAGTGTAGGAAAAGGGATGAAGTGGGGGAAATCATAGAATCACAGACTGGTTTGGGTTGGAAGGGACCTTAAACCTCAGCTAGTTCCACCCTGTCACAGGCAAAGACACCTGCCACTAGAGCAGGTTGCTCCAAGCCCCATCCAACCTGGCCTTGAACATTGCCAGGGATGGGGCAGCCACAGCTTCTCTGGGCACCCGGTGCCAGCACCTCAGCACCCTTACAGGGAATGCCTTAAATCGCAGACTGCCACTGGTTTCAGCATCAGTTTAGGGCATGGGAGAAAACATCTTGCAGAGCCCCAAAGCTGGGATCCAGGCTCTCCTAGGATGCAAGTTTGAGCTGAGATCTAATGTCTCATCTCTTTTCCACAGGTTCATCACAAAGAAAGGCCACCAGGTCTGTGCCAATCCCAGTCACACCTGGGTTCAAGCTTACCTGAAAAACTTGAACTGAACAAAGCAAGATGGCAAGCACAGCTGCTGTCATGGACAAGTTGCATTTTCACAAGCTCCTGCGATGGAGCAGGACGCTGGGGCAACAGGAGCTGCTGAGCCCATGTCACCTGCAGGCTGCTCCAGCCACTGGAAGGGCACCACAAGATGCCTCGTTTTGGGGTGCTCCTGCTTGCCCTTGGCTTTTATGGACTACTCTGCAACCTCATCCATCTGCCCTGATACCTCTGCCTGTGGCCTGGAAAGGCCCAGGGGACTGCATCTCTGTTGTAATATTTTAAGTTATTTAAGAAATTATCATATGGGACAGGCAGTGCTTTCTTCTGTGGGTAATAATGCTATTTATGGGAGAGTGGCAGGGAAGGTTATTTAAGGGGGGGTGGCTAAGAGTCTCAACATTGGATGATGGGTATCCCTTATATGTATGAAATCATGATTCTGGAGAATAAAGAATTTGAACAAGCCCTCTGTTTTTTTCCCTTTATATGCCTCTGTGTGGTGTTCACCAGCAGAGAGACAGAACCTCACCCTAAGACTGTCTGCACGTTCTATAAGGCATGTGATGATGGGAAATGGTTTGAGGCAAAACCATGAAGTTTCCATACTGCAGACACATGAACATCCTCTGACACCTTGTTCTCCACCACATACACCCCAGCCTCCCACATCCTCTACAGAATTAGACGTGTTTCTATGCCCCGATGAGTCTCTTACATACATGAACGTGCTGTCCAAACACCCCAGGCATGTCCCATATGCTTGCATGCTGCTCCCAGCCCCACGCGCTGCACCCCAAACTGGGTACAGTGTGTGTGCAAGGGAGTGGAGACAGGACATGTTGCTCTAAGTGGGAAAATCCTGCCAGAAGCTTTGGTGGGGGGAGCAGGGAGAGCAGCTCCTGGTCAGGTGGGAGGAAGCAGAGGGCATGGAGTTGCCATGGTGCTGGCCTCCCTTGGGAGCTGGTGGGTACTGGGGCTCGTGAGCTGCTTTGTCCACCCTTGTGCTGAGGGTGCTGGGGTACAGAGCAGGGCCAATGCCCTACCTTTACCCACCCCTGCCTGCTGTTTCTGCCAGCTAAGCATCAGTGTTCCCCAGCACAGAGCCCACAGGCACCCACATACACACTGTCCTGCCTAGCCCAGCAGTGCTGCCAGGAGAGGGGCAGGGACCCCAGCTCTCTTTTTGACCACCCCGATGGGGGTTCCTGTAAAACAAAGGGAAGGGGTCAGCTATGCTGCAGGAGTAAAACAGCCACCAGCAAACCTGCTGCAGACATTCCCAAGACACAGTTTTGCATGGGAACATGAATAGGAGGGAGCAGGTCCAAAGGGTAAAAGCACAGTGCTGGGCACAGCTTTCCCATTGCAAACGTGTTCAGCACTCCTCTGCTTCTGCAGATTGAGAAGACATGCCCCCAACAGCACAGTCACCCAAAGCTGGCCTGGCCTTGCAGCCATCCTGCTCTTCTCCTAATGTAAACAAAAGCCTTTCTCTTGTTGCTTCATTTTTTCCAGTAGCTATAGCTCAAACTTGGCCACCCTGAGGCTGGGAAAGCACCTTCGTGTTGTCTTGTGATTTCCCTCTCATCTCGTCTTTTCCAGGATGGAAAGCTGGCTGCTTGCAGGAGGGCTCATGGGGCACCTGAGGAGTTTGCCTTCAAAGCAAAGGGCAAACCCAGCCCAGGGCCCCGTGTTGTGTCCCAGGAGATGTTGTAGGTGAAGGGGGACCATGTGGAGAGCCCCTCTTCGATGGGGATGTCTCTGCTGGGAGGGTGGTTTGGGAAAGACACACTGCAGGGTCCCCATGCTCCCCTGGAAAAGCAGGGTCCCAGCAGAGAAGGTCAGGTCCTTGTGCCCCCAAGCAGGCACAAGGTGGGTCAGCATGTCTGAAAACATCTTGTACTGCTCTGTGGCTGGGGCTTACCATCGTGGGGGAGAGATTGAAACCTGCAGAGAGCTGTATCCTGAGCGAGCTTCCCCACTGTGCAGTGAAACACGGGAGCTGCCACTGCCGCTGCATGGTGGAGCGGGTGGGCAGGAGCTGCTGCCCATGGGTGGGCAGGCAAGGAGCCCAGGAACAGGGTGTGTGGGGTCCCCTCTACCCCAAGAGCATCCCATTCCCTCCATGCCTGCTGCATGCTCAGTCGCTGTTTGTGCTGAGAAACCCAGTTTGATGCTGAGGAGGAACTGCAGGAGCCGAAAACAGTCCCTGATCTGGGGTTCCGTGCACTGCCAGGGGACAGAGGACAGAAGTCGTGGTGGATGGGAACGCTGCAGGGGTCTGAGGCTTGTCTGAGACCCCAGACAGGGGGGTGCAGGGACAGCCTGGAGAAGCTGGAGGTCTCAGAACTGCCGCCGGCTCTTCGGACAGTCCCTGGCCAGGAGCCCAGGCACATGTGGGAATTTTCTTCTCCAGCCTTTCTGGTTTCGGTTTCCATCCTGAAGCTCCAGGAGCAGCAGCCAAGCCAGCCTGCCCTCAGAGGCCCTGCTCCCCCTGTCCCAGACCCACCTCCCCTGGCATGAGCTCACCACTGCTTCCTTTTGGAACCAACCCTGGGGCTTGTTGGGGTGTTATCTGGGATTGGCCATCACCCTGCCCTGGCAAGGAGAGATGCTTTCCAGGTGTAAGGAGGTGGTTGAGAAGGACCTGCCCATACTGAAGCTGGGATGGGAGTGGAGGGACGATGGGAGGCTGCAGCTGCCCCAGCCCAGCTGAGGAAATGCTCCCAGGTGAGGTGCTTGGTGTGCAGCAGAAAAATACCCAGAAGGTGCCTGCCCCAGGAGACACCAACCACACGCTCTGCAGTGGCCACTTGGGTCCTTGGTCCTCCTTGCCTGCCGGAGCCAGCAGCAAGATGAGGCAGAGACAGGATTCTGACCCAGGGACCTTCCCTGCTTTCCCAGCTTGTCCCCTTGGCCAGCTCCCTTCACACAAGACAATGGTCAAAAAGGACATTCCCCAGCCCTGGTGTGACCACAAAAGTTTCCTGGTTCTCCCCATTTCCGAGCTTCGCCACCAGGACGAAACACCAGGACTGCGCAGACCCTGATGCCATCTGGGTGAAGGCATTTGTGAACTTTCTGGGGATACCAAGATGGCCACCCCTGTCTGCTCCCCAGTGCTCCAGCTCTGGCCCACAGCTCCTTCCACTCCTCTTGCAAGGGAATGATGTTGGTGTCATGGGCTGCTCACCTCTCTCTCGTTACAGTCCTGTGGCCCCAACAAGGAATACCAGCCCCATCAGCCCACCTCACCCAGCTTGACTCTGCAATGACAAGCTTGTGCCTCAGTTTCCCAGTTGTAAGTGGGGGATAGCCATGCTTAAAAGCTTTCTGAGAAGTGCTCAAGCAGCCACTGTATGAAGGCAAACTAACATGAGCACTGCTTGATTGTTCTCATGTTTGGGAAGACCTGGCTGATTTTGTATCCCTTCCCTGCTTCCCTTGAGATCCAGGCTGTAACCCAGGGTCCCCCTTGTCTCCTGCTCTGTGCCAGAGCTGCTTTGCAGGGTTGCAAACCAGAACCTTGTACTCCCCCTCCCCAGCTACCTGCCCAGCCTGCAGAGCATTTGGGCTCCTTTGAGAGCTACTTTGGGGCATTTCAGGTGTGCTGTTAATTGGCAATTGTCACCTTTTTAAAAGCAAGCCATAGGCTGATAAAGTGCTTTTATTGGTTTTACTCAGTGCAAAAGATCTTTTGTGCTTTTTCAAACAAAATTTGGGTTTCCTTCCCAAAGCAGATGAAGAACAGCAGATATTTGGTGCCTGTCTTTTTCAGTAAAACACTGACAAGAGTCTACCCAGAGCTGGGCACAGCTGAGGCTGCATCCCCAGAAGAGCCTGTGCTGGAGACGTGGTTCTGGCTCTCCTTTGAGCAGAGATGCCGCTGTATCCCCACCCTCTGACTTCCAGACATCCCTTTGCCAAATTAGCAGTGGCAAATCCAATGGGTCCACCTCCACCAGCCCCTGGCCTTGGCTGTTGATGTGATGAGGGAGGGGGGAAAGGGCTGGGGGAGAGGTCTGGATCCACAACAGCATGGAGACTGGGAGGGAGCAGCCCTGGAGGTGCTGCTGTGGCACTGGAGCAGGGATGTGGTGCAGAAGGGAAAGTTTTCAGGACTAAGGCAGCTGAGGTTTTGCCTCTCTTAAAATGGTTGTAGTGGGGTCCTATTACCCCATTTCCCCAGGCAGGAGGAGAACATCATCTTCCAGAGCTGACACAGAGAGAGAAAAACATCTTTATTCTTTGGCACCAGCAAGAGACATTTTGAAATGAGGCTGAACAATGTGGTTCCACAATAAGCATCCTGTAAGTAACCAGCATACCATTTCCTCTGCTAGGGAGACAGATCTTACACACAGCATCTACCCTACCATGGCAGAGTTCAGCCAGCTGACTTGGAAGTCAGCCTAGGTTTACACAACAGCACTCACACTTAATTTCAACTGACCACTTCTCACAAATAGCTCTAGGGATAAAACCCCCTTCCACTCTAGCAGCGGAGGCACAAGGAAGGGACAGTTTAGCCACTTGTTACACAGCAGGCTATGCAAGATGGGTCTGCAAGGCCAGAAGGTCCCCAGCATCACACCTGCCCGTAAGGGTGGCTAAATTATCATGGGTAAATGTCACCTTTGCAAGACAAAAGGAACTTCAGGGGCCCCAAGATGGCTCAGCAGGTCCTGGTACTCAGCAGCAGCATTTCTAGGTCTGTGCCAAGATTCTGCTGGATCGTCTTGCAGGACTTCTCCAAGGCAGAGACCTCTCAGCTCCCAGTGCTCACTGCAGCTCCAGGGTGTTCACGTATTCCTTCACCCACCTGGCATCAGGGTTAGCACAGACCTCCCGGTCCTTCCTGGTAATGAACCTGTCAGGTGAAGCAGGGAAGTTTTATAGCCCTGGAGGGGGAATGGGACAAGAGGGCCTTAGGTCACCCCCTTCCCTTACTCCAGGTATGGTTCCTCACACCACTGTGATCTAGGCGCCATTGGATCTGAAGCAAAGATCCCAGAGGCTGGCAGAACCTCACCCCAGAGCCCAGAGCAGGAGCTGGTACGTACACAACTGCTGGCTGTGAGCACTTGCTGCTGGTGTAGAAATAATCCTTCACATGGCTCTGGGGCAGCTTTCGTGAGGCGTAGCTGAAGCAGCACACAGTTGTGTCAGCCCCAACTGGAAGAGATCAGGAAAGCCAGCATGAGTCTTCCACTTAATAAACTGCACATTCCCCAGCTGAGAGCATGGGCAACAATCCCCTTAATCAGCTCCGGAGCCCTCTTCCTTTCCTGTTTCCTCAGAAAATCAGCAAAGAATTGCTGTGAACACCAAAGCTTAATTAAAGTAATTGCTAGGATTGTGTGTAAATGTCTTGCACTCACTTCCAATGATAAAAATCCTTTCAGTCTCCCTGGGACCACTCATAAAGCTCAACAACAAAATCAGGGGAAATGAAACCTGGAAACTTCAATACTTAGCAGTAAAATTCACCCCTAAGATAAAAGGATGTTAGAAAGGAGGACCAGTCCCAAGAAAGCAGGAGAAACTATTCACACAGGTTTTCAAACTTCGCAGCTTTTTCCAGTTCTGCTTCAAAAACCCACTCCAAGAGAGCAGAGAGAGATGCTGAATGTACTCACTTGGAACAGGAGAGGCCTGAGAAAAGAGAACAGCAACGAGGATGATGGAGAGGCACACTCCAGAGATGTTCATTATGGACACAGATGAGCTGCAAGGGCAGATGCAGGACCAGAGCAGATTCCCCCTGTATCTGATGTGAGGTGCTGGCTCAGTCCTTGCTTTTTATACGACGACAGTGGCCAGCTCCATCAGCCAGATTTCAAGACAAGCACTTGGAATTTCCAAAGTGTAAAAGAGCTGATGTCACGGCACCTTTGCCTCAGAAATGCAGAAGAAAGGAAGCATCAAGTCTAGGATATACGAAAATAGCCTTTGTGTGAGGTAAGCTAAGCCTGAGCTAATTGGCACCCACATGAAGGCTGCACTGACCATGACAGGATATGAAACCACATTTGAGCAGCAGGTTCATGCTAGATTCACCCACACGACAGCAGAACCCATCAAACTCATCTCAGCACCCTCCCTGAAGGACCAGGAGGACCTCAACTCAGCCTCCTTTTGAAGGACCCAGGCCTTGAGGACAAAGGTGCTCAGACTCTTGAAACAGCCTGGGGACAATGCAGGTCCAGCTGGGCAGCCCCTTCTCCTGTGGTGGGTCTGTGACACGTATGAGGCGGATGCAGGGGGGCAGTGCAGGCAGCATGTGCAGCAGGCATACTGTGAGCAACTGTGCCTGTGCAGGCAGCAAGGGTGGCTGTCACCCTGGAGACTGGTTGTAGATCTGGGTTGGCAGTCTTGGCACCATAAACAAAAAATCCTCAAAGTTATGCTTCCAGTATGCAGCTCTGGACCCCCAAACCCCTTCTAACACACCCTAGCATCAGCCAGGAAGGGAGTGCTTGCCTGCAAAGCCTGATTCTACAAATACCATCTCCTCCCAGAGACGTGAGGCACATGCAAATGCCAGTGTGGATCTGGCTCAAGGTGGATGCAGAAAGCAGGGCAGAAGTTCCCCTGACTGTGGCAGGGAGAGGAACCAGGTCTCATGCAAACCGATATCCCTATCGCCCTGTGCACACCCAGTCATGGGAGCCCCATGCACTGCCCCTGCCATGAGGCAATGTGTTCCCTGGGATGCCCCAGGGAGCATTTCCCCTTTTACCACCTCCCTTTCTTCTGCAACAGGCACCAAATTTGCCAGCTCACAGCTTGTGGGTTCTTGTGAACGGCTGTTCACAAGACACCATGACTTTGCCTCCTCGCAGCCCCAGCAATAAAGCAGGGACCGCAGGGAAGTGTCAGTGTATTGGGGTTTCCTCCCCACAGTATCCCCTTCATTGCACTGTCTGCAGTGCTGCAGGAGGGTCCCCATGGGCTATGCCACGGACCATGCTGGGGTAGGCAAGAGTCCGTGGCTTTCCCAGCTCATCCTCCCAGGAGCCATCTTCATGGGGCTGGGGTGTCCTGGGGACTCTGAGGACTCCTGCCTTCAAAAGTATGTGAAGGACCTGCAGTGAGCCCCTGCAGTCCTGATCCAGCTCCTGGGGCAACAACAGAAGAGGGACGTGGAGCTGTTGGAGCGAGTTCAGAGGAGGCCACAGAGGAGGCCCTTGCTCCAGCAAGGGCTGGAGCAGCTCTGCTCTGGAGCCAGGTTGAGAGAGCTGGGCTGATTCAGCCTGGAGAACAGAAGGCTCCTTAAGGGGAGACCTTAGAGCAGCTCCAGTGCCTAAAGGGGCTACAAGAAACCTGGAGAGGGGCTTTG
>WTXV02013294.1:122428-132362 GCA_009823435.2 Nymphicus hollandicus | reverse complement strand
ATGAAATTCCATGTCCATATACACATATAAAACCATAAACACCTGACAAATGTTGTAAAAAAAAAAATTTACAAGATGTAATGCAAGCATTTTTTTCTGTATACCAGTTTGAGGTGATGCAGTCTGTGCTGAATCTTTGCATGTTTTAACTGGAGCAGTATTGGTCTCCAAGGGAAAGCAAATCAGTATAAATACTTTAAATTTACTACAGATACCACTGTCCTAAAGGAATTTTAGCAGAAAGTCAATAGTTTTGTCACAGGTAAGTCAGAATTCCAGTGATAATGATGCATCTGGATGTGAAACATGAGTTGTGTCACACTTGTATTACGAAACCCTATGGCTAGGTGGGAGAATTAACAGATAGCTAAACAATTTAGATTAAACCTTAAGCTTAAGCAATGTACAGCGCTGCACAGGTCTGCTAAAGTAGCCAACTTAAGGGAAAGAAAATAAAATCTTTAGAGCACAATTTTGCTGTTTGCTCAAAAAAAGTATGTTGGGAAGGGTGGAAGAAAAATGAGGAACAAAATGTTATCTGAAAGATTCATTTCTGGTAAACTCTGAACTTGATTTTTAATAAAACATTATGCCTGATGAATTCATTATTAAATCCTTCTGGTTATTTGAAAGGCTGATTTAGTTCTAAATAAAAGTATCATTTGGAAAAGAACTTAAAAATAATTCATTTAGGAAGAAAATGAATACAAAAGGTTTTAGGGTTTCCAAAACCCACCTCTTCGCCCTTTTTTGGATAAACATATTCACTACATTTGCTAACCATTTGTAAATAATCTAGCTTTGTTTCAATAATCATCTAGCTTTGTTTCCAGAAATGGCTTTTTATTTAAGAAAAAAAAAAAAGGCAAAAAAAATCCACTAGTAGCCATCACTACAGACACAAATTTTCAAAGGAGAATTGTCTTTTCAACAGCATCACTATGCAAAACAAGTGTCACATTACTTTAAAGAAAGGCTGCAGCCTTCTCATACTGCTGCAAGTAAAGACAGTGTGCTCATGACTCACTGCCCCTGTTTGGTTGCAACTTATCTGCGCCAGCAGCCCTAATCTGTTCCCAGCCATTATGACCAGCAGCTCTGAAATATGGATTAGGTCTACCACAAGTACTCCGTGCAGGGAGAGAACTCCTTGAGCCCTTTATTCCCTACAGAGTACCTGTGCAGGAGAATAAATCAGTGATATGAAAGAAAACAAAATCCTTCCCAGTAAAATTTGCAGATGACAAAAAAGATAATAAAATGGTAAATACCAGGGAGTTGTCAGTTTCACAGATTGCATGGCAGTCTGGGTTTACCTGAATAAGATGTGTTTTAACACAGCTGAGCACAAAGCTGTCTATCTCATAACTAAAAGCACAGATTCCAAACAAAGACAATATAATAACCTAGGAAGAGGCATATGGATGATGGTGGATAACCAAATTAATATTAGCCTACAGTGCAATACCCTGGCTAGAGCAGGGGAAAAGATCCTTTGATGCACAAGGAAGTACACAGAGTAGCGATAGAAAAGGATTATATAAGTCACTACAGATGCTGAGACAATCTTTCCATTTCAAACAGCAGGTAACCAAGAACCACGTTGCTGTTGTATCTATGATCCCTGATCATTACCAGAGGAGCGACTAATGGACTATGCTGGTATTCAAACTAGACAGACTTCATTAAAGACTTCATACAAGAAACATTCAAATTCTGGAAGACTTCCTTGCTAAAAATGAGAAACCCATGTCAAAGAAAAGGATAAATGATCTACTCTTTACAAGTATCCAAATGTGGGGAAGAATTGAGAAGCATCATGAATATTAAATGAGGACTTTTCAGCTTCTTAATGCTGTATTTGGTATGTTTCTGCTACATAAAAGTTAGAAAACTTCAGGCTGAGAATAAGGTAATAATACTTTAACAGTAAGTACAGTTCATCTAAAGGCAGGCAGGATTTTCTTTCATCTGAAGTTCTTCAGATGAAAAATGGTGATTATGAAAGAACTAGAAGTTGCAAGACACTGTTACTGTCTTATATTGTTCTTTTAAATCAAAAGATGACAGAGCTGGAACTCTACCTTTCAAAAGCATACCTAAAATGCTCCAGGACAGCTTTGTTACTGCAACTCCTGTCACTTGCATGAGCTTTCGGGCAGGTTATTTAGCTAGGTCCTTACATTTGTGGGACAATTATTTCTCTTTCCCCCTTCTCCCTTTCCCCCAAGCTGAAAGCTTGTATGAACTGTTAGTAAGCCAAATTAACTTGTTATCTTGCTCCCTGCTTCCCCAAGTAATATCTTGGATATACTTAGTATTAATGCTTCTGTATTTGTGCAAAGCAGCAAGCTACTGAAAGAGCATGGGAAAAGCAAAACTTTACTGAATACACAGAGTAGCTCTGTCACACATAATTTGAATTGATCTCAATTTCTGAAACCAACAACATGACTGGGGGGAGGAAACACTACAAAAAAAAAACCAAAACACCACAAACATGCACAAAGCAAACACCACAAAAAGAACCCCTCATAGCTGAAATGAAAATTAAATGCAAAACCCATTTCTGTAGCATATAAAAAAAAAAAAAGTCTTAAACAGGGAATTGTCAGACTGTGACTACTATCCTATTGAAAGGGTGTGGATGAGGGACTGCATGCAAGACAGTAAAAGCTAATTGCCTAATTGGTCAATTGACCAATACCTAATTCATTTCAGGATTTAACTCAGAATAGATATTAGAATTAGATACTGCAGAGCTTAAGTGAATCTTTAACATTTGTATTGAACTGTAAACATAAGTATGGTCCTTTATTTTTCAGTGGAAGGAAATTTTCAGGTAACATGTATGCATCCCACCTATTCTCTATTCAGGCTACATTCCATTAATCTCAAAGTAAAATTTTAAAACCAGTGCAACATGTGTCATAATAGAAATGTAAGCATGACAAAATTTCTGTTATTGAAAAATTATATTTGAGTGCTGTTCTCTCAAATGTTCCAATCAGCCAAAGATTAGATATTCAACTTAATGCTACCCTGTGATCATTAATCATTTTAAAGTGGCACAGCTAATCTCATTTCTTACCCAGAGAAAGCCCACTCATATCTCACACATAAGGAGACATTGGTTCACTTTTGGATGTGTTTTAAACTTGGTTAATGACTTTTTTTTCCTACAAAAGACATCTAGAACAGCTCAGCACAGAGAACCCACTGTGTGCTCAAAGGTACACAAAGGTGAGATCAGACATAAGCAGCTGTAATAGTGATAAACTTTCGCCAGGCAGCCTCACACTGAGGATGTAAATATCAGGTGACATTAAAAAGGAGTTAGCAGTGGCTTGTCTGCCATTTGCAGGTAGAGAATGAATTAGGTTATTAGCTTTCAATATTTCAGGGGTTGGAACTACATGATCTTAAGGTCGTTTCCAATCCTAACTGTTCTATAAATATTTTCTAAGAGGTCAGATTTATGAGGAGGAGATGCATAGAATCATCTTCAAATACACTTAAATTTACATTGTGAGGGAACACCACCGCAAAGAAAGAGCCACAATGCAAGAAGATGGGACCTCTCCTTCCTGTTTTATTAGAGTAGATCAAACTAAATAGGAGCTCCTTCAGTATGTTCTCTCAAAGGTTAACCCTAAATATGGGATACTGAAGTCACTGTTGGAAAAAAAATAAAAGCTTGTGTACCCTACAGCATTAGCCTGAATGACAGCCTTGTTGTTCTACATTACATGTTTTTCCTGCAGCTAAAATAATTGTTTCAGACTACTGTCTCTTTTCCTCAGCTATATAGTATCAGATGAGTCAGGATATACAACCAAAAAGCCTGAAAAGTCTTTCATCTTTGTAAGTCAATTTATGTGCAACACCAAAACTAACAAACAAACAAACAAGAAAAAACAAAAAAAAACCAAAAAAAAACCCACAACAAACAGAAAAACATGATGACCTCTCAGCCATTATCAACTGCTTCTTAAATGAATATACACTGACCACAACCAGCACACCCAGCTGCAGAGGAGCCAGCAGGGGTTTTAACCCACTTTCACAAAGTGGTAAATCTTCATTTGTAACAGTTAGCTTCTCCTTTGCAGGCCTTTTACTGTTTTATCCACATTAAGGTGGTGATGAGCACTGCAGACTGCTTCAACAGCACTGAGAAATCCTTCATCTTCCCATGTTCGGTATCTTGTTGACTTCCCTCACTAGAAACCCTGGGAGAGCTATTTGGCCCATTAAAAGGTTTACATTCTCATTTGTGTTGTCTACCAGGGCCGTGAGATTTCTTGGGCATACAAAGCCATTCTGTTCTTGTTTTACCCATTTGATACATAAACAAATCTTAATTTAAACCTCAGAGGCTGACAGGAATGGTTTAGCCTTGTGCCTCCTTTCCTCAGTTGTACAGATATTTACAGGCTTAAGTCAACATACAGTCTAAGGAGAGCTTATTTTGGTCCATCAAGTTTGGATGTTTTGTGCATTTACAGTTTAGGATGACAATGTATATATGACCAAGCTACACCTTCCAGGACAAATTGCTCCACTTCAGACTGAAATCAATGAGCCTTCTGTTCTGTGCTCACTTCACTAACTTGCGGAGAAAAGAAGAGAGCTAATAAGACCACAGCTGTATTTCTGGGATTTAAATGAGCATGGTGTTTTTACATATTTATTCCATGCTATTGATTACAGAAGAAATACCTTACTGTAGAACTCTTCCCTATTCTTTATATTCCTGAAGAGATACATGACTTCTAAGTCTGCTTTAATATGGAGAGGAAAAAGTGAGGAAGAGATGATTCTTCCACCCTTGCTTTGGAGATAACATATGACAGTCACCAAACTGAAAATTTCAGCTCCCAGTGCAGGTGGTACTCTGGAGGTCCACTTTATTAACAGAATAGCTTCCAGGCTGAGAGGGGAAAACTAAAGAAAACAAAAAAATCCCATAGGTATCCTCTGCTTGTACACTGCAGAGACTCCCTGCAGACAGGCAAAAAACTCTTACTCTTGACATGCCATTACTCCTCGTAATTTAGCAAGATAGGGCATGGGCAGGGAGCTGTGCTCCTTTTCAGCTATCTCTGGAGATCATCTACCTGGGCTTTGTTTATCATTTGACACTTCACAAAGGTGAACAGGAGTTTGTAGAGATGTCTGAGTAAGCAGAAGAAAGGATTTTCAACCTAGGCAAGAGGAAAAAATCTTGGCAGCTTGGTTATAGAGAAGTAGCTAGAACTGAACAAGAAATATTTCTTTTGTCAATTTTGTTTGACATCATAAAAGAAGAGCCTGGACATTCCTGGCTAAAGATGTGGGGACCAGAAAAGGAGAAATATTGAGGAGCTGATGGACACCCATACTCCAGGCCAGTAACTGACAAGTTTCTGGACTGACTGCCATAGATTAAGCCATTTCATCTACTTCAAAAAACACAACAGTACAATCTTCTAGGAATGCTTGGTGTGTTAGTCTCCACCGCTAGTGAACACAGGAACAATTTGGAATAATTTCAAGCTTTAGAGCTTTTTTTTTTAAAAAAAAAATCATATTTACATGCTTAGCCACCTGAAACAACATAGACTCACAGCAACCACAGTGGTGGACAACTGGAGGGCAATCTATATATAGAAATAAATATATTCTTTTACCAAGAGCTTTTGAAACTGTGCGTTCCACTCCATTCTGAATGGGATACCTAGCAGCAGCTATGAAAATCAATTGCAAGGGAATCATGAATAGCCTAGAGAGATCTGTATTATAATATTTACCATTTTGGCTATTTTCTCTGTATTAACTAACATAATCTTTAGTCCAGCTCCTCAATAACTTGTGTTGCAGGGTTTTTTTTTTTAATAGTATTAAAATTTATTTACTAATCTACATTTGTTAGAACCCTTAAAACCTGTTATTTCTAGTATACATTAGCACTAAGATTTGGCTAAGAAGGTTACTTCCCCAAATATTTTCTGAAAAATATTTTTGGCGTAGGTGGTCATGGTATGATCCCTCTAAATTTGTACAGAAAGGATCAGAACATTTCAATTTTAGCTGCTAAGTAGCTTTACACAGAGTATCTTCATTAGGTACATGGTTAAGCATAAATCCAGAGTAGTTTCTCTGCATAATACTTCTTTTAATTTTAAAATAAGTTGGAAGAGAAAAAAGAAAAAAAAAAGTAGTCAAGCTCCCAAATCCATGACTGTGTCCTGTCCTGCTCTTTATGCCCAGTCCTTAAAATTCCTTTAACTCTCCAAATATGCAGTTTGCCAGTTTTCGCCCAGCCCAGAAATTATCCTACAGAAAAAAGGAGGGTCACACAGCCCTTTCTGTTGACACAATCATCCTTGTACTTCCCCATTCTAATCAGGGGGGAGACTGATCATGCAGATCAACATCTAGCACCACACATTCATATGTCTTGTAGCACTAAAGTATAAGCTTTAAAAGAGTCATGCAAATATTTTGACTTTTTTTTTTGATTGTCAGCGACTTGTTGTTGTATCATTGGAAATAAATTACTACAGGAAAAAGTACCAAAAAAGATTAATTGGGAAGACAACAGGAAGAGCGCCTCAAAGAACTTAAACATGGAAGTAGTAACTGAGAGACAATGTCCTTAATCAAAAAGCAATCTATCTTCTGTAGAAAGACCTAGCCATCAGCTTACCAACATAATCTGTGCTTTTTACAGGTGAGCTGAAGTGGGCTACAATACTTCAAAATTCACATCGGGGATGAAAAAACCAACGGATGTCAAAATCAGCACTGTTTCATTGCCAGTCTGATTTATGGATTTTGCTTTTTCTTGAAAAGCTATTTAGCCAATGCCTTTTTGCAATTTTATGCCTACTTTTAGATGAACATTAACTATTCCATTTTGTGCTCACCACAACTATACTGACTATAAGTGCTACCTATTTTAGAAAAAAATTAAGATAGTTAACTATGTTGCAGAATTCAGAGTGAAGCCATCACTGTATTCAGCTCATGACAAACTATGCCAAGTTTTCATATTTCCACAAAGTTTCAAAATCTTGAAGTTGTTCTAAAAACTGATATAAATAGTGCACAACAAATCTGCTTCATACATTTAAACAAATGAATACATTTTTACACTTACTGAAGTTATAAGAGGAGTATAACACTGAAGTTCTATGGTGACATTTAAAACCATGCTAGATCTAGACTGCTGCAGTTACCCTGGACACTTATTATTTGGAGATATAAAAGGGAAAACTATCAAAAATTCAAAGAGTGCAAGAAATATAAGTCAACGTAAAATCATGAATAAATTATATCACACCAGAAATAGCCATTCACTAAAACAGAGACAAGAGGTCAGATGTTCATTTTGGATCACCAATTTACATTGATGTAATTATACTGATAAATCTAGATTTCTCTTTCCCTTTCACTTCCATAAACCAAAATGATGCTCTTTGTTTACATGAAGTAACAGCTCTTACTAATGTGGTTGTACCTATTGCTAAAAGATTCAAGAAACAAGCAGCAGGTTATGGAATAAGAAGAGGAGATGAGAAAATTTGACCTAAAAATTATAATGAGCATGACTGCCTTGGCAAAGAAGCATTTTGTTGCAATGCAGGGTACAACTGATTTTTAGAAGTTAAAGGTTTTTGGAACATGAAATCCTTTATACACAAGATAACGACAACACTGGGATACAAAACAACAATGTAGTTGGAGTATGAAAAACAAACACTAAGTGACAGAAAGCAGTTTCAAAATCTAGCAAGATAACAGAAAATTCATAATGCATTTACAATGTATTAATACGAAATCATCTACAATATGCCTGTCAAATATATACTTTTTAATTTTATGTGGAAATCGATTATTAAATTCTTACTACAGTAAAACAAACTTTACTGACTGCAAAAGTAACAAGTCAAGCACATTGCATTTGTCTGCCCACAGCAATGACAATTTTGTTAGAAGCATCAGTAAAGATCTTGAGTTATGCACAAAAGCGAGCTCTGTTAGGGCAGCGGACAAAGGCAAATGACTGCAAAGCAAGAGGACTCTACTTCAATTTAACTGTCCTGTAAGGTACATACTAATTAGCTGCAAAGCTATGAAATCCTAGCTAGCATGTTAAGTCTGCTACATGACAGTATAATTTGACTTCTTAAAGGATTATGCAAATTACAACTCATCATTCCATTACATGACTGAAAAAAGTGACAGCTAATTTATACATAACACACCTTTCAAATCCCTAAGATGTGACACACCTGTGCAATACATTTTGCCTAGATTTTCTAGTGTACACATTCTTGTTTATTGCACTGTACAGCAGCATACCTAAGAGATTTAGTAAAGTCTTAGAGTTTTTTATTTGCTTTTTAGCTTTTAGAGCACAATCCCAAATAATTAAGCAACACATTTCTGTCCCTGCTGTAGAGGTTTTGCACACAAGTAGAAGTGTACCGTTTCAACACACGTGTAATTTCTGAATAGCAGGAGAGCACGAGCACTAAATGCACGAGCTAGAGGCAAGACTCACACAGATTTCAACATACTTCTGGTAGGTAGATTCACAGTAGATTCCGTCATATCGGTAGATTTTCCTACATTCTGATTGGTTGGGCAGAGGATGCTGGACAGTTATTCTGTAGAGGCATCAAAAACAGATAGACATGACTAGAAGTTCTCTACAGGTAACTGTAATGCAGGACAAATCAGTATGTTGAAATTTATTTTCTTATTTTTAAATTAAACACCTCATCTCTTTATATCAACTGCTTTGTGCACATAACATCGAGTTTCCACTTTTCAAAATCTGCACTGAGAGTAAACTGAACTTCAGTTCTCCACAAGAATGGAACTGAATTTGTTCCCCATCAAATAAAAGTGGAAGAAGTAAAGAATTTTATGAACCCAGTTGATACTTCATATAGTTTGTGTATATACAACAGTATTTATAAAATTGATTATTTATTGTTTACTGTTGCAATCCCTCCTCAGGCAGAACACCCATTTATATCAGCTGGGAGTTTGTCCAGACAAAGACCAAATAACCCTCCAATTTAAAGTGTCAACAGCAATTCTCACATTTGCACAGAATGAGGATATTGTGGCATTATGAGGACTGTGATTGAAGGTGCTCAGCACCATCTGAATAATGCCATATGTTCTCGGATCGACTGAAAGGAAATGAAAGTGATTGGCAGCAATCAGGAGGTGCACAGCATCTTGTAAAATCAGGCCCTAAAAGATTTGTCAATCATTCTATTATTCAGGCCTCCCCAACTCCCTGTTAGCAGAAAATATAATTTGGCTATAAAAATTCAATGTTGTTTTTAAAATATACTTGGGAATTGCACACAAAACAGAACCCACCAATTTTCCTTTTTTATCCCCCTCCCTCTTCTCTGGAATAAAAACACGTTTTACATGCTTTTGTATCTTCCACAATTTAATACCTTTTCCCCACTTAATATAATGGTAGTTCACTAGAGTAAGTATCAATTATTTGAGAAATTTTACACATTTTTTCAAATGTGGAATTTTAGGCTGTGAATTTTAGGTTTTCCAAATTATTTTTTATCATTATTATTTTTACAGTATTATGTTTATATAGCGCTAAGCTAGTTTTGTTTTTTTTAAATCACATTTGTTTCAGCATTAATTTGAGACTGAGGTTTGAGAAAAAAAAAAAATCTTGTCATTACCCAGCAACGAGCTTTACAAGAAAACAGAAAGTTATCTACTGTGGAAACTGAGGGCCTTCCTCAATAAGACTGCACCTTCACAGAGTGGCAAGCACACACCATTTTATGTCTTAACAACAGCCCTGGTCCCTTGCTCATTTGAACTGGAAACCTGGTCTGAGCACGCCTCAGCACTACTTTAAGCCAATGGGAACCCACATGCAGGATGGAGGAAA
>WTXV02013294.1:52428-117428 GCA_009823435.2 Nymphicus hollandicus | reverse complement strand
CCCTCAAAATTGAGAAATCTGTTCTAAACAGCTTATCTCCTCTGTTCTTACCCTGCAAATATCAGCATAACAACACGGGCTGCTTCCAGAGGACAATGGTTTGTTTCATTGAAAACTTAAGTTTTAACTAAGTCTTTAAGTCTATTATGGGGCCAGATGGGATCCACCCAAGGGTATGGCGGGAGCTGATAGAAGCACTCACCAAGATGCTTTCCATCATTTATCAGCAGTTCTGGCTAACCAGGGAGGTCCCTGTTGACTGGAAGTTAGCAAATGTGACTCTCATCTACAAGAAGGGCTGGAAGAAGGATCTGGGGAACTGCAGGCCTGTATTCTGACCTTGGTGCCGGAGAAATTTATGGAGCAAATAATCTTGAGGCACATACAGGACAACCAGGGGATCAGGCCCAGTCAGCGTGTGTTTATGAAAGGCAGGTCCTGCTTGACTAATCTGATCTCCTTCTTTGAAAAGGTGACCCATTTAGTGGATGAGAGAAAGGCTGTGGATATTATCTACTTACACTTTAGTAAAGGCTTTGACACCATTTCCCACAATGGGAAGGCTTTGACACCATTCTCCCATTCTCCTGGAGAAACTGGCTGCTCGTGGCATGGATGTGTGTACGCTTTACTAGGTTCACAAGTGATGTTCCCCAAAGTTCACTACTAGAGCCAGTTCCATTTAATATCTTTATCAATGATCTGAATGAGGGGATCAAGTGCACCCTCACCAAGTTTGCAGACAACCAAGTTGGACCAGAGTGTTGACCTGCTGGAGCGTAGGAAGGCTCTGCAGAGGGATCTGGACAGGCTGGATCAATGGGCCAATTATATGAGTCTGCCTCATTGAAACTGCCGTGTCCTGCAGTTCGCCCACAGCAATCCCATGAAATTCTACAGGCAGGGGAAAAGTGGCTGGAAAGCTGATCAGCACAAGAGGACCTGGGGGTGTTATATGACAGCTGAACATGAGCCAGCTTGTGCCCAGGCAGCCAAGAAGGCCATCACCATCCTGGCCTGTATCAGCAATAGCACAGGCAGCAGGGCCAGGGCAGTGATCATCCCACTATACCTGGCACTGGTTAGGCTGCACCTCGAATCCTGTGTTCATTTCTGGGTCTCATAATACAAGACAGACATTGAAGTGCCAGAGCACATCCAAACAACAACAAAGCTGGTGAAGGGTCTGGAGCACAAGTCTTATGAGGAGCAGCTGAGAAAACTGGGGTTCCTTAGTCTAGAGAAAAGGAGACTCATACAAGACTTTATCACTCTCTACAACTACCTGAAAGGAGGTTGTAGTGAGGTGGGGGTCAGTCTTCTCCCAACTAACGACAACAGGACAAGAGAAAACTAAGCAACAGGACAAGAGGAAATGGCCTCAAGTTGCACCAGGAGAGGTTTAGATTCAATATTAGGAAAAGTCTTTTCACTGAAGGGGTCATCAAGCTTTGGAACAGGCTGCCCAGGGAAGTGGCTGAGTCACCATCCCTGAAGGCACTTAAAGGACATGTAGATGTGGCACTTAGGGACATGGTTTCGTGGTAGACTTGGCAGTGCCAGGTTAATGGTTTGATGTGGATCTTAAAAGGTCTTTTCCAACCTAAACAATTCTATGGAGAAACTTCTAGCAAAATGTATAGTAAAAATTTATAGCTACAAGGACTTAAAGCCATTTCCTGGCACTGGACTATTATATAAACTAACCTGTATTTCCAGTCTGTCTTTGTTTGTTTGTTTTGCCCTCCACCCCCCCACTGCACTAGTGTTATAAAGCAGCACAGACTGCAGCAATTACCCATATTGATTATGCTACTCGGGTCTGATGTTTTGCTGCATTTCATAAGCACATGAAGGATGAACATCTGCCCTGAGGTTAAGATTATTACAGATGTCCATCCAGTTAGTAGCTGGCTTTTATCTACTTTAACATGTATAGCTGTCACTTAAAAAGAAGAAATTAAAAAAAAAAAAACCAACAACCAAAAAACCAAACAAAACAAACCAACCCAAACTTTCCTGAAGTGTAGTTTGTTTACATGGAGATCATCAGGGACCTCTTAGTAGACAAGATACACAAAACACTCAAACAGTTCATTCTTATATAGGAACTTAACTCCATATTGATTAAATAGGAAGCTTAGCATTTGCTTATAAGTTAAGCAGTTGAATAGTTTTATAAGTTTTGTCCTGGGTCCTTTACAACTAAAAACATCTGCAGCTGAGAAAGACTGAGGTGAAGCCCAAGGTCACGGAGCAGGTCAGTATCAGACAGAAGTGAAGTGAGCTCTTGAGTTCCCAACCTTTCGTCCATCCCCTGCTGAAATAGTGAATGTCCTCAATACTTCAACAAATGTCAAATCCTTTCTGCATCTTCCTACATTTTTTATATCAGGGATGTAAAGGGCAATGAAATTCAATAATTAATCATACAGTGTAGGGAGGGAAGTTGAGTATGGTTTTTGTATTCTTTAATTGTCAACTTTTAATTTTACTTTATATCCACTAGCATCTCCCATTATAAGCATAGTAAATAAGAGCATTCAGCGCACATCTGCTACTATTCTGTACATCCTTAATTTCTCATTTTATTTCTCTTGATACTTACCCAATCTCTTCAGCCTCTTCATGTTAAGCACAAATAATTTGTTGCTTCAGACTGGCTCTATTCTTGATATATTCTTCTCACAGTGATCAGAACTGAACACATTATTCAGGTGATGTCATACCATCAATCTATATACCACAATATATTTGTTGTAATGCTCACACTACAGCATCATTAGGTGCGTTTTCAATACTATTTTCTACCCCATCCCTCAACATAGCTTTTATGTTTAACGTTGCACACTAAAGCAAAGATTTTCCCTGAGCTGTCCATAGTGACATCCAGACATATTTCCTCTAGGTTATAGCTAATTTAGAGCCCAGCAATGTGTGCGAGTAGTTCAAATTGTTTTTTCCAATGTGTACTACATTTCATCTGTCAGCAATGAATCATTTGCCATTATGCTGCCTGTTGGCTCAGTGAGGTGCTTCAGAAGTCCCTCACAGTTTCTTCTGATCTCTACAAACCTAAGAGAAAGTGAGCTTCTTCCATATCTTATTCTCTTTTAAAATAGTCATAAATGTACTAAATTTTCCTCAAAAAGAAAAAAAAAAAATCTAATGGGGGAAATTTTCAGAAACTTTTGACAGTCAGAAATATCCCACCATTTTTTCCTCATTCTGGTTAATATTTGATGACAAATTTCTATTAGATTAGAAAGGCACTGTTTTCAAGCATAGGAGAAATTTTTGTTTCTGATATACATTAAAGTTTTAATAATTTTTTTATTTTTAAATAAAGTGCATTGTTTATTGTAAAATGGACAAAAATGCTTTTAAGTTAGTCTTACTCATACTGTTATTAGGATAAGAGACTTTTGATTACTTGAACCCTCATTTTGCCATTGTTTTGACAGAAAATAGAACAAGCAGCAGCACCAGACCCACAGGGCCAAATTCAATCTTCAGTCCATAATCTAAGTGGTCTGAATACAACTGTAGGTTTCATTTCCTGACATCTGAATGAGGGGGGTGGAGGCGAGCAACCAAAAACAACTGTTGATGCTATAGACCTGTCCCCACATGTTTAAAGTGCATGTCCTCAGCACCCCAGTATATACAGTATTTTTGCTGGTGGATTCACATAGTTAACTATTCATCCATTCCTGCTGACAGGAGCTCCTAGGACAGCGTAATGCAGGAAGGCCTTATGCACAACTGTGCAGAACACTGGGGCAAATGTTTTTTTCTGTATGTCAGTCCAGTTTAGCAGTTCAGCTCTCAGATGGAGATATTTCCCCGCTTTAAAAAAAAAAAATAATAATAATTTGCTTCTAAAACTTTTATGTGAGCTTTTTGCTGTCATTTTGATGTTTCTGTTTCAGGAACAGAAAGTAAACAGTTGAAACTCATAAGTAATATCTTGACACATGTATTCTATTCATTATAACAATTAAATTTACAAAGGTAGGGAATATGCTCCTGAGAATAGGCTTCCTGAAGTTTGACTTGGGCTGAAGCCAAAACATTTCAGGTTTAGTACTCAGGAGTATTATTTAGAAGATAAATTGCTTGATATCAGTTTTGGGAAAGGTAGAATTAGCATCAAGTCTCATTGCACAGCAATTCATTGAAGAGAACATACCCTGTATTACCTGCTCATATTCACAATAATAATTAAAAACCTCTGGTTAAGGGAATTTAAGAAAACATTTGGGAAATGCTGTTTGGGAGTACTCCATGAAAGGAGAAGTAAAAATACCATTCACTTTATTTTTATATTAGCATAGTATTGTGCTGCTTCAGAAAGATTCTGAGCACTACAGAGTCTTACAAATCTCTCACCATCTGATTATTCCTAAGAACAGGAGACCCCTATTACTGATCTTTAACTTCTGAGTAACAAGAACAGTTCCTGAATCACTGTGTGGCAACTCCTCATAAAATACACTCTCACAGAAAAGATTATATTCAACTAAGACTGTGTTTACAAAGGAATAGCAGCAGCAGCAACTTCTAAATACTAGCTACTTATTTTTCCCTTTGCTTACTTGGAGCCTAAGTTTTTGCAGATGCTGAGTTTATTCCTGTGTGCAGATACGTGCATGCACACCATACACATATGCAAATCTCAACAGGAATTGACTCCTAAGTTACAAAAATTCTCCCTCCTGTTTTGAAAGTGCAATTTCCATCATGGGTATATACATATAATTTTTATGCAACACTGCACGCAACCATATAAACTTGAGTCTATTTGCAGATAAGTGAATGGGCATAACATTCCTTGCACACATACCTATTGTTTAATAGTGGGTTGAATGGAATATATTGCATAATGTTACTTCACCCATGTTTAGAGTACATGTTTTAAATTACTTTTAAAAGCAACCAACTAAGAGATCAGTCTAAAATTAATTAAAATAAGCCTGGAGGAAACCATAGATGTCATTTAGCAGTCAAAAAGGATGATAAGGAAAAAATGTTCTCAGTAAATAGAGCTCAAATACACAAACTCCTCATTGCCTATTGCTGACTTGGATGTATTTGGAAACGCATCTTTTTGAAGATACACCTCTCCGTGAACAATAAGTGAAAACATAAGGCAATCTAAATTTATTAATAGACAAAACAGCTGGTGGTACTGAAAGCCTCAGAAAAATGCAGTAAAAGGTTTGGGGTTTTTTATTTTTTAAAAAGCATTTCAAACTTGCTCAGAAGGGGAGAAAAATAAAAAAGCTTACCAGCAGCACCACCTGTTTATTTTATTTTTGATTCACAGATACCTGGCTCTTATGAGCCCATGAGAGAATTCCTAGAAGAGTTTGGTTTTTTTTTGTTGTTGGTTGTCTTTTGTTCAGTTTTGTTTGTTAGTTGTTTGTTTATTTTTTTGGTTGGTTGGTTGGTTTTATTTTTTGTTTGGCTTTTTTTTTAATACTGCTACTGGACAGTGATACTCATCAGAAAGTATGTCTTGAGTCTCTACATGAGATGTATTTTCAAGACAAAATGCATTCATTACAATATGAATACATTTTGGAAGTGTGGCGAGTTTTACACATCTTTTAAGTTCTCCAAATAAAGGTGGCAGAAATCGTAAAACAAATACTATGAAGGTCACTGGAAAATGTTCCAAAAAGGTGTCACTTAAACAGATATTATTACAGTAACATACTACTTAGCCTGACACCAGTGATTCACAACCACTTTATGATTTGCTGGATTATATAGACACCATTATTATATATCTCTCTCTTCTGGAATTTTAGTGATACAAGAAATCTAAGCTGATAGCAGCCAGAATGAATACATGAAGAAATAATAAAATAATCTGATTATTTATATAGTTAAGTATTGTTAAAATGTATACAGACAGCAATATTATAATTTCACTATAGTTTCATAAATAAGTGAAATCTAGACAGTACATCTATCATTACAGGGTTTAGCATTGCTTAGTAAACCGCATTATGTTGAAAGCCGATTTTTACTTCACTCATGATGCCAAAACTGCTAGTCACAATTTTGTTTTGAGGAGAATAGCAGAGGACTACTCTATTAGGCAACATTCATTTCATAACAGAAATCCATACATATCCTATTTCCTACCAAAAATTCTGGAAAAATTAATGCTTATCCAGCAGTTCATGCAGCTTCTTGATTTCAAAGCCAGTAAAGGCTATTAAAGTAATCTAGCTAACAGCACAATAGACTTCTTGGTGCAAGCATAAATGCCCATTATATATTCAATTCATCTTTGCTTTCAGTAATCCTCTGGTAAGTCATGCTCAAACACAAATAAATAAATAGATCTTCAAAATGCTGGTATCTCCAGAATTGCTATTAGTTAGTAATCAGAAATGCAGAATTTATTTTCCTCAATGTTTTGATTTTTTTCTTTTTAAGCAAAGGATTGGGTTCTGCCTAGTTTTGCAACAGCTTTAAAACATCTTAGTTTGAGAAACAATCCCCTTCCTCTGAATGTACGCACCACCCAATATGCTCTTCCTCTGAAAATTCAAATGTTCATTAAAAAAATAGTTTTATCATATTAGGCAGTGATAAAGCCAAAGGAAAAAGTGTTTCCACTTAAAAATAGCTTTGATACATTTTTCTTTTATAAACAAACTTTCAGATACATTTAGGAACAGAACTCCTGCATCTTCTCAGTGACGAATTATTCTAGCTACACACCCACTGTACATGCTATTGAAAGTGTTTAATAATAGAAGACCATGCACTTTCATGTAATTTATAATTATAAGATGACTACAACTGCATTATTTAAAATCAAGCCTTTGTTATCAGCACCAGTTTTAGACAGAAGCTGAGAATCATTTGTGAGCTGTGGCAGACCCAGACTGTTCAAAGCAATTGCTGTTCAGCATGAAAGCTGCAATGGAGGTCACAGAACAGGTCAGGAGGAAAGATAGTGTATCGATTTCACACCAGGAATAGAGGCGAAGCGAGGGCCCACTGTTGCTGCATGTGATGTATTTCACTTCAGTTTAAGGCACATTTCATTCCAATTCAAGAGGGGGTGGGGAGCAAAGGGTGAGCAGATTTCACACTGTATCATGATGAATTCTGGACTTGTGTATTCCAGTAAATATCTCCTTCCTGACATTAAGCATTTCTATAGCAGAGAGTATACAATGGAAATTAGACTGCAACCAGGTAGCAGAAGAGGACTCTGGAAAAAAAGGGCAGAAAAACAAAAAAAAAAAAACCAAACAACAAAAAACCCAAAACCTGCATAGGATTTACTGCCTCCCAGCTTAGTATATATACAAGTGTTACCCTCAAACCCAGAAAATTGTTATAGATGAAGTTGACTAATGAAACTGTACTTTGTTCCAGTACTCATGCTGCTGAAGTCAACTGTATATGACATTCTAATCTTTTATTAAAACATTGTTAAGCCACATAAAAGTAAATCAAAAGCCTTCAAAAACTACAGAAAGTCTGTTCACAGAAACTTCCCAGCTGCGCACACACGAAGGCATGCACAGTGCAAAGAAAATGCAACCCTTGAGAAAATATTTTAAATGCATCAGTATAGTAAACGTACAAAAAAAAGTGGTACTTAACTGTATTTTGTTTCATTTTATTTTTAAACTGATATTCCAAATAACCCTGATTACTCCAAAGGATATTAGTGACTATCTCTTGTGTAGAACAGCACTGATAACTGTTCATATTTTGTCACCTAGTAGTAGCAGTCATGTTCTGCCCCCTCCCCTACCCCCTTTAAAATTAAAAAAATATTCAGTTGAGTGAAGCATTACTAAATGTAAATAGGCGGAAATTTCTCAAGTTACTTGGACAACAGGCTAGCCTTGTTTAATTTCTTTCCCCAACACCAGGAAGCTGAATTTTCAGTACTTTTGCCCAGTATGCTGTAAAAGTGTCAACTCCCGAACTGTTAAGATCACATACAGAGTAATGGTAAAATCATAAGACCTATAAGGATAAAGTGCTCCTTCCCTCCCTCAGTGTTGCTTTGCATAATTTGTTTCCTGAAAAACTACTGTTCTTCTGAAATGCTCTGACTCTGCTATTCTGCTGGTGACAATGCTTTACAACTTTTCTAGATCTTTATACTGGCTCCATAACACTAGCAAAATAGCCAGACACTGACATATTTTAGAACAAAAGAGGACTGTATTTGAGACTGCACAGAGATTTCCTATTAAATTATTTATATTAGTTCACTTCCACGTCATTATTTCTTTTCAACTGTTCTAAGGCATCAATGTCAACTTCTTGAACCCTCTCATGAAAGCTTCGCTGTCATCAGGGTCTATTTCAGCATCCTTAATTCTGCATAAGGAATCAGTTACCCAGCAAGTTTCCAATCACAAAGGGCCAGATGCTCCTCTCTGCTACATGCTGGAGCTGGGCAGACAGGCCCCTCACTAAGACAGAGGAGGGCAAAAGGTGGCTCTGCAGTGTGCGTGTGTGTACTACTGGCTTGCCACAAAACAGCTGAGACTGCTGTACATAAAGACGAAAAAAAATTTCAAACAGGGGCTATAGTTAACAAACTGAAATGATGGCAGAGATCAGCTACTCCACAAGGAAATGTCATTAACTTGCACTGCAAAATTCCATCATAGTTACTGCTTCTCAATAATTCTTCAACTTCCATAATGCTGCGCTGCAAATTCATCGAAATTTTACACAGCCTTGAGTGAAGCTTCAGTGGATTAGCACCTGCTGGCTATGGACAAAGTCAAAACCCACTAATGCTATTTGATCTACAGACTCCTGCTGACACTGTGCATCATGCAATTCCTATCTCCTCTGATATGTTAAACTGCCTGTGATGGCTCCTCGCAGGAACATCCAAATGCATGGTGGTGCTTAGGATTGTTTTCTAAAGACCACGAACTGTAGAGCAGCTGCAGACTCAACTCCAGGAACAGAGGCCAAGAGAACAGACATTTACCTAGCCTTATGGTACTAGTATCCGGAACTAGTACTCAGAGCTACCTCTTCCTATTAAGGAACAACGTGAGCATCAAGACATTTTTATCTCACATCCCTTACTGAATTCCCAAATAGTAAAGGCAGCCAAAAGTAATTTTTCCATTTACAGTTGGACAACTTCTATTTTTTAATGGACAAGAACCTTAGCAAGAGAATAAATCGTTAAGACAACTGTAGACTAAGCTATTTTAACATGCAGTTTTGAAAACAGAGCCTGCAAGCCACCCATATGGAACAGACCATAAATCCTTAACAGTTAAAGAAAACCAAAACACAGTAACTCAACATAGTCCACATGGATTGCCAAGGCCTAATTTCAGCTGCAAGCCTAATTGGAAGTTCAGTGGCATGGGTTCCCACTGCTTTATACACCCTCACACCTCCAAAACACCAGCACATCAGCTGACACACAGGGAAAGACTACAGCTGCAGGACTTACTCTCATTAGAGGTCGAGTTGAGCCCAAGACTTGTACAAACCACAGAAAGGTCCATGCCATACATTGCTGTGGACATTCCCGAGACAGGAGAAAACACATAAGGTGATGTGGTACCCCAGTTTGGATTCCTTAGAAACACATTGCTAACAGCTGTACCAGCTGCTACCACACACCCCATAGCTGGCAAAACGTGTGGCAGAAGCACCCATCATACCACAAGCTGGAATAGTTACTGAGGGTGGGGGCTAGAAAGGAAAGAAGCTGCTGTATTCCCCACAACGTCTAGGTCCTGGATTTCTCAGTACTGGAATCAACGTTCTACCATACCCCCAAAGTCCTCCATCATCCCATTAACTGAAGTGACCTGTGCTGTCAAAAGAAAAAAAGTTGTGTAAAGATTTAGAGAAATTTGAAATCAAAGTATAGTTTTCTCTTTGAGCATGTGAGGGATAAGAATGAGAAATAAGAGAGATAAGTAAAGGGCCTTGGGTTAAGCTCAATTAGCAGTAAAGCATGCTCTGGAAAGGTGTGTGCATAAAACACAGGCCTTGGGGAATAATGGTTGTAAATAGACAAATTAAACTTCAAGAGTCTTTTCTGACCTTTCATATGTATGATTTTCTTTTTAATATTTACTGAGTGTAAAAGGATCAGCCTTAGACCCTTGCAATGAAAAGGATAAATGGTCATATTGCTTGTGTGTTAATTAATGCCAACCTCTCTCTGGATAACAAAAAAAAGGGAAGAAAAAAAAACACACAAGAAGAAACTCAAGCATTAAGGGACACAATACACATACACGCTTTTAAGCAAAGTGAGCCTGGCAGGTGGGTGTGTTCCAAGTAAACTGCACTGCCCTTTACTTTCTATATAGAAACAGCCTGAAAAAAAAGAAACTCAATCAAGTGCAAAGCACTAAATTGCATCTCCTACTTGTAAGATGCTTTTACCAAAACATTCATCCACTTCAGCGACAATCTCATCCAAACTACAATATTTGGAGTAAATGGTGTGAATACAAACTTTCAGTTCTACACTAGACATTTTCACAGATTGACCTAAAACACAGTGAGTTTCTACACAGTCGACTTAATCCCTAGAGAAGTAAACTTGCTAGAAGCATGCCTTTACAACACTATCTCAATCCACACCACTTGCGATTTGCTCGAGTTGTGTGTGGTGGGTTTTTTGGTTTGTTGGGTTGGTTTTGTTTTTTTTTTTTTTTTTTTTTTTTTAAAAGAGAAGGACATCAAAACCCAACAGTTATATATAAAAAAAAAATGAAAAAAATGTGTCACTCAGTCCTTTCAAGAATGAAAGGCTTCCCCCCTGCCCTAATAATAAAGCAGCAAATATACCCCTCCAAGAGCACAGATAACAAATGTATTTGTAAGATGTCCACAGCTGTTTCTTTTGCCTAAGTGAGAAAAGTCTCCAAAGATCTTTAAAACCTCACAAGTGTTGCTATTTCTAAAGGAGGCCAAAAATCAATTTTGGTATTTTAATTACCTTTTTCAGCTTTATTGGGGCCTGTTTTTTTCCCCATTTCCTTCCTAATCAGCATTTGATATTAAGCCATAGCAAGATTGTTGGAAAGTCAGCACACAGATAAACTAAAAAAAAAAAAAAAAAAAAAAAAAAACCACAAACCAAAAAAACCACCATGTAAGCAACTCAAGTTCTGAAAATCAAGTTCTGAGAGAACTGTGTGGCCTGCCAGTTCATACTGTCTGTGGAGGATTACTAAGGACTATGTGTTACTAGCCATAATTGCACATTTCCTCACTGTAAAAAAAAGCAGAACAAACAATACGTATTCTTTCTGGCTTCTAATAACATTTTGTCTTCTGAATCTTAAGACTAATTTCTATTTTTGCAATTAAGAAAAACAAGAAACAAAAAAAGCCACCACCAAAACCCAATGATGAAAAATCTTCTGGGATTTCCACTGAGCATCAAGACTCAGTCCAGAACCAGTATCAGAACAACTGCTAACAAAGACAATGATGCATTTGCTGTCTGTTTGCTTAATGATGACTTAAAATGAACTGGTTTTCTGTTAGAGCAACACATTCAAGGATTTGATGTTTCATAAAAAGAACTGTAAGATAATGCATATTATTGCCACTAATTGAAAGCACAGAGGGTACTACTAGTCCTTCCAGTTCTGAGGGAATGAACATTTTGGGTGTTGTCTAATTCAAGGATGAGGAGGTCGGGAACAATAGTTTAGAAAAGAAAATTTAGGTCTTTTAGTTTTAGAAGAGGCATTTAAAAACAAAATGCCTTTTGGATGACTTGGCACAAGAGAAAAAACACACACACAACTCTGAAATGCAAGCAACACACTTTTATGTAATATTAAAAAAAACCACAGAGTTTTAAAGAAAAAAGCAGCATATCTTTCACATTTTATGTCCTAAGTAGGTTTAAGTACTGCCTATTACTTGTCAAGAATTCAATAGCAAATAGAAACTTTCCAGGCTGACGTGCTGGGGCAGAGGAAGGTCATTCTTTAAAGCATTTTTTCCCTTGAGAGGAAAACCTGGAAGGATGCTGTTTGAGCAATTTATACCAGGCACAGCAAGTCATTAGATGCTTGTGCTGCAAGTCTGCCATGATCCTGGTTCCACAGCCATATGTGGTTACCAAAGTGGGAACCAGTTTTAAATCCTGTTAGTTAAAGGAACACAGAGGTGTGCATTTTCTTAATGTGCCGAGCAATTACAGGCACTGTAAATCTTCCACAGAATACCAAGAAAGCAGGTAAGAAAAGGAACATGGGCAGATGAACATCATGCATTGTTGTTTGAATAAGTAAATTTTCCATTTTGGAGGGAGAACATTATTTTGGATTAAAAAGAAAAAAAAAGGAAGGAAAAAAAAAAATAATCAATTTGCAAGTAGGAAAACATTCTTTCTGGTTAATATTTTAAAGAGAATTTTTCTCCTGATTCAGTTTGACTTCAAAACAAAAACCAAACAATAAGTAATCCCACAGCATCTGTGAGTAAATACTATACTACTCATTTTCCCTTTAAAAATTTTGCTAGAGATTTATATTTTAAATAGCCAAACAATACAATCCCCAAACTGTACTTTGTAAAGAATTAAAAGCTCAGTATTGTCTGAAAAATCCCTTTATCCAGGAGGAATATACAAGCTTGCCAATAAGTTCTTTTTCCAGGATAAGGTTATAAAAGGATGCAACAGATGTCTAGCTTTCAGATATATAGCAAGCAATACACAGTAGAGATGTGCTTATATCGAACATGACCATGTTCCATTTATATGGGCAGAATTTCAGGTCTAATACAGACATACATGTCTAGAGGAACAGAAATCAGAAATGAGTCTTTTAAGTTCATGCTGCTGATATGCATGTCACAGGTAGCCCTATCTAATGCTTACTTTTACTTTCATGTAGATTAGAAATGACAAAAAAAGCAGATATGCTTTAGCCAATAAGAACTTCATACAGGCTAGTCCCACTCCCTCTCCCAGTGCTTCAATGACCTAAGGTGACACATTCTTCTACTTGCTGTCCCCAAGGACAGCCATGTCTTGGATGCCTCAGCCCAGACACACAACTTCTCATTTTAGTATGGACTGGTCAGAGTCTTCCCTATGCCTCTGAGCCACAAAAAAGCAGAGCTAATCCTCAAGTTCTTGGCTAGTTTTATCCTTCTCACACTTGCAGAATGCAGTTTGGTGCCTGTAGTTTTAGTGTGCATCTAAACCAGAGAAAGCTCAGGAAATAAAGTTGTGTGTATGCATGTACATATATAACTCTCAAACTTCATTACAGAAACTTTACATAGCACAATGTGACTTTCTATTTTACAGCCTTCTCATAATGCTCTCCTGTAACATCTGAATTTGTCCCTTTAGCTTAGGAAGCTATGTGAACATGTTTAATATACTCAGAGGACATCCTGCATTTCCTGTAAATTTGCATATCCCAACTCTTGCATATTTGTAACACTGGGAAACACATTGAGCTAAAACCCTATGGGAATAAAAGAAAAACCCAAAACAAAAAACATCCAAATCTTTAAAAGACAAAATCTAGCCACCAGACTCAGTAATGCAAACAAGACTTGAAAAACAAAGCAAGGACATGACCATCACCTGTACACTATCCAATTAGCTTTGGCAATAGCCTCTAATAAGCAAGGGGTGTGGTACTGTATTTTAAAAGGGGGTACATGGCATTCTCCAATCTCACTGCTTCTTGACTTTCTCGAGCATTTAGCCAAACAGCAAGGCATTTATGTACTCTGCATTTACTTATCTCCATCCTAAAATTCTAGATGAGAAACATACCATCCTATGATAAAAATCATAGTTCTCATTTATATCAAACATTTGCTCTGTATGTATAACTAAATGTGCTTGTCATGATAGGAAAGCACAAATGCTTTTGTCCCTACACAGGCTATCCAATTACCTCTCTGACATCAAAGGGTCCCAAAATAAACCATGTATGTGACCAGCTTTAACCCTAGGACACACACATAAAGAGTAAAGTACCCTGGCAAAAAATGCGATTCTAACATATGTATGAGCATTAAGGTTGTTGCTAAATTTTCTGACAGAAAATTGCTTTTTAAAAAGCCGCTGCATTTCTACAGTCATATTCTTGATCTATCTGCATGGTCAAAATTTCACTGAAAGTAACTGCAAAACATGTGCTAAATGAGGACCCGCAACAAAGTCATCGTTTAGTTAGAACATAAGATCTACACCACAGTCATAGCAACACATCATTCAGAGCTTCTTACTTCAAAAAACCTGGGAGCCCACCAGCACATAATGACCTTATCACAACTTCTTCACAGGTCAGAGTGTGTGCTTCACTTCTCTATCTTAAGAGCACCCATGGCCAGAAAATAATGTCTCTGGCATATTTGTTGCAAGGTATCTACACATGTAGAAGCAGTGCATATACATGCATGCACCTTTAAAGCACTATTATAAAGCTTTCTTTCCAGTATGATTAGCAGCTGCTTGCATATGTGTAACTTCTTGTCCAGAGTGACAGCTGTATTTTCGCCTGTTTTGACATTGAGTCTGATCTGGGTGAATAGCTCATATCCATTAAAGTGCTATTACAACACTGAATGACTGCCAAAATACTTCCTGATCAATTTTAAAAGCCAGCTAGCTGTCATCATCTAATCGCAATAGCAGAAAACAAATCTTTGGGGAATAAAACAAGATTTTAAAACATTTTTTAAAAGCACGGCATTAAAAACCTCCAAACTATTTAAATAAAAATCACAGGCTGCAGAGATATCTAGGTAAAAATCTCTGCCTTTTGAAAACCCATATACTTGGTAATGACAAGCATTCTAACATGGTCTCTAAATCTACCATTTCAAACTCTGGAGTTTGAACACCTGCCATTACATAACTTAATAAAGCAGCACTGAAAACAATCACCACAGAGTGTGACTGTGCTCACCATTAAATTTAGTTCTATTAATTTTAAGACTGAATTCAATCATCTTTGTGTCTTTGGTTGAGTGGCTGAAACCCAATGTGCAGGTCCAACTCCTTATTTCTGAATAGCTTTAAAATATGCATATTTTTAAGCTGTAGTGCAAATACCATTTCAGACTTTCATTTATCAAGCACACTTGAAAGGCTATATAATTCACAAAGACAGTTAAGACCACTTCAAGAGAAGGCACAGTTGGCACAAGGTTGGCACAGCTTTAAGAGGGCCTACAGCAGTGTTGTATTTGTAATATAGCACATTAAAGGAACCAAAAAATGGGTTGTAAGAAATGACATGTTCTGTATGAAATATGTCCAGCAAGTCAACCATGCAATGCCCACTTACACACGCAGTGACTAGTCAGTGTATAGAGGACTTTTTAATTTCTCGCCCCTTCACTGTTTTCTCACCAACATTGTGCAGCTCACTGCTTTGATCAGTGAAACAGAAGACACCAACCACCTGAATGAAATACTGCTACATCAATATATGCATAAAACTAGCTCAAAAAAGGGGACCCACCATCTACTCCACAAACACCCATAATATGGCTCCAAGAAAGTGACATTGCGCACTTGTCATTGGAAAAATACCATGAATTAAGAGACTTTACATGGGGTAAGACTATCAACATACAGACTTGCATTAAAATAATTGGAGTACCAAAGTCTACTCTTTCAGTTCTAGTTTCCATATAGATGAACTCTATGAAGTTATAAAACTTAATTAGAAAGACAGTTGCATTACTGCTTGCCAAAATTAATGCCATTTGACAGCTTACAATACAATAATTAAGAAATCTTGAATGTTACCCTAGCCAGAGCATTCATGACATGATACCTCTCTGTATGTAAAATGATAAAAGACTTCTGAAAACACAGATACAATATATTTATCGAAGAGTGATAATTCAGATCTGAAAATAAATGTTGATGAAACTTGTGTGGAATGCCTGCCATAAAACCTTACCAGATTTGCAGCATGTCAAAAAATGCAAACTGCAAATGAAGGAACTTTAACAGTGACTGCAGGATTTATGGGACAACAAATGCATTTTAAGAGAAGCCAGAGTGACAGCATGCTTAAAATTCAACACAAGGAATCTCCCCACCTCAGGCTTTGGTTTAACCCAAACTAAGTGGACTGAATGCAAGTAAAGAATTTCAATTTCATTAAAATAAAAATATGGATTAAATTATATGTATAAAGAAACCAGCAACTTTGTTTTCTATACTGTAAGCATTTAATTGTAAAACTAACTTGTGTCTAGGTCTAGGAGGAGGCATTCTGACATGAAATGCTAACTAGCATAACGTCAGCTCCATTAGAACATATAGCTATATTTTTCTGTTGTGGTTAGTAGACCAAGTAGGCTTTCCAATTTTGAGAACAGCAGTAACCTAAAGCTGCAGAATAACATTTTTCTATGAAAAGTGGCTAGGAACGTTTGTGTTAATGTAAAGAGTATTACATATTAATAGCTCAATAGCTAATATTTTATGCCATTTATAGGTGTATTTTTATTAATAAGATGTGCACTGTCAGAGTTCAGCTTAGGAGGATAACATGTTTATTAACTGTTGATAATTCTGGATAATAAGTAGTTGCTGTATTAATAACTACAGTGGGAAAGCACTACTGGAAATCTACATGTTTGCAGAAGGATTCTGAACAGCTAATATGTACAGATTGCTACAAAATACTGTGCATGGAAATATGCACTGCCTTGTAACTTAAACTATGGAAATGTTAAAATCCTTTAATAAACAGCATTACTGATATTAAGGGTTCTCAAGATCTTACTCCATTAACTGCAAAGAGCTTCTGAAGTTACCTTCTTACAGTACCAAAATTACCATGGCTTCTCTATCAGTGTGTTTGTACACCAGAAAAAGAAACCAAAAACAGACTAGGAGGCTAAACAAAAGAAAAACAACTGATACCCTTACCTTGCTGCAAGCCAAGCCACCACCAACTAGGACGGTCCAACTTTATAATAGAAATAAGATCTGGAACTCAGTGTGAACTACCTAAGTCAGCTAGTTCGGAGCTGTCTATTTACTATTTAAGAAGGAAGGCATGGACCACATTGCAATGAACATCCCACTCCAAATTGGCAGGTTCTACAAAATGGATTGGCATATTGCCATTACATTTAATGCCTGCAAGAATACACAATAGGGAGAACAACATTACAAAATATGAGAACAGGAAGGAGGGACAATAAGACTCTACAAGCCTGCCCTTCTCTGGTATTTGCAGAGGAAGGAGGTCACCAATTTAGAGACACTTAAGTCATATCTGAATGAAAAATAAATAAATAAAACCCAAACAAACCCAACAAAACAACACCACACAAAACTGAAAACCACACCAAAACCAAACAAAAAAACACATCAAACAATGAGCCTCCACACACATGCACATGTCATTCAGTAAATAGGAATGGAGAGTGATATTTGACTCATGATGCTAAAACCTATTATAATAATATTTGATACAAGCATCAGGTTACTCTTAAACCAATTTTAAAGGTATTATAAGAGTCTCATATTGACTACCACCTGCCAGAAGTGATCACAATACTAAAGGTACAAAATAGTTATTGCAAAATCCATCCAAACAACTGGTTTTGCAATTCTGTTGTTAGGAAAACTTCATGATGCAATGCCCGTCTTGCTCTCACAAATATTGATTATGCTCATATAACATTTTCTAATACAGCTAGTATACTTTTAATGGCAACAGTAGAGAGGACTTTGCTTTATTTGCACAGTGTTACGGAAGAAGTTGCTCATTACATCAAAACCTCAAGCCAAAAGAAAGGAGCAAAGAAATATACACAATTCTGCAATAGTTTGGCTGATGGTCATTGCAAATACCATGCCAAGTGTCATACCATTTTACTTTTACTTTTATTTTATTTTCAAAAATAAGCTTGTCACACTGTACCTGAGGGAGACAACTGAGCCTCGGACTGCAAGTAAATCCACCAACACTAAAACCTCTCCCAGATGTGCAGCTGCTTTCTGCAGTACAGAGATATTTCCTAGCCTTTAAGCAATATGAAAATGAACTACCTACTGAAAAGAGTAAGTTGTCATATGATAATTTACTGTGCTGCGGAAAAAAAATCAGTGGAGATTCAGGGGACTGCACACTCTAGTAGGGATCTTACACACTTTGACTTTCCAGCTCACAATGTGGTTGCTGTGGAATGGTGACCTATGCATTGCCACATAGGATCTGTACCAAAATGGGCCAACATCATTCTCCCCATGAATGCTCTCATTAAAAATGCCTTAGCTGACCTGTCATGCCAAATGCATCTAAGTTTATCAGGTCTCACAGACCATTGTTCTAATACATTAGGAAAGAGGATATGGTTGTCAACAGCTGGCAACACCAACATCCCCATCAGCAAAAGGCAGAAAAACATTTTCACTAGCAATCTGAGAAGGTACAGTCAATTTAAACCAGACTATAATACTATACATAAGGGGAGGTGGCAGTGGGTGGGGGTGGAGATCAACTAGCACTCTGTACTGAAGGAAACAGATGTGTTCCAAAAGTGATGCCAGAGGCCATCCCTGAATTCAAGTGTAATGCTAACATTGTATCTCAGCTCCACCAAATTGATTTTTATCTCCTAACATTTCCATCTGAAGTGACTACCTGAAACTTCAAGACTGCTTCTTGTCAGTGATGGTATGCCTATAGCTTTGAAGGAGACCAGATCACAGGGAGGTTTGGAGGCTGACAGACCAGCAGCTGAGAGCTCTCCCTGCACTGGCACTTCTGCAGACTTCTGGTCAGCTCTGACACAGAACAGATGGGGAGATATACAGAAGCAGCAAAATAAGAATTTGTGTTAGCTCATATACGGAAGTATATACAACCTAATGTCTGTAGCAGTAAAGCTGGCATCTTTTAATTGACCTGGTTTTGTTCGAACTGACAACTTACGTTCAGATTTGTACCCAAAATTTCCTATGCTGGACAGCTATAAGGCACTGCTATGTGATCTACCAATCACTCAATATGCTGCCATGTGAATTAACTCATGAATATTGTTAAATACAATTATATGGATTGTAACATTTCAGTAGCACTATAATCATGAGAGCATGCTACATGTGGACTTAATATTTACAGAGATAATTCAGCTATTGGGAATACAAACCTGTGATGAAGAGGGATTATGGTACAGTTAGCAACTTTTAGCACTAGTATCTATTCTATATATGTTTCTCCTATTAATGTATACATTACAAATACAGTTAAAATGTTATTTAAGTTTCAAAGAGAGTCTATAAAAATCTTGGATTTGTTAAACTTTTTTGTTCCCCAAAAAATCCTAATATGCAGAATGAAGTACAACTGATAGTATATTAGTTATTTACACATGTATTAAAGTTGCATGTTACCATGGAACAAAACAGGGAGGCAGTCTATGCTTTCTCCATACTGAAGGGAAATTTTGAAACACTTCCAGTTGCTGAGAGTGTCTGTAAATGAAACCCAACATTTCTAAATCTGTATAGACGGGGTTAAAGAACCTCTTTTTCTATCTCCAGTCTAACTAGACTTGTGTGCCTGATCTGACTCCACTACTGTTCACATCCCTCATGCTGGCCATACAGGCTTTCCATCAAATATTTAATTTTCCCTCTGCTCTGAGCATTTAAGGTATTTGCATGGGTACTTCAAGAAGCCTATGAAGCAACATATGTATTAGTAACTCAGGCCTCAACCCCACTAAAAATCACCTGAGGAGGAAAAAGATCAGTACCAGGTCTACTTCAGCACCAAAAGTCTAAATGTCTCTGTGGACTTCACCTGTTAGGTCAGTCAGGGGCATGGGGGCCATGGACCAAAAAAAATGCACAGGACACCTGTGCATGAAAGCTGTCCCTTGCACAGTCCACATAACGCTTCCAATACCTTCAAGCACATAACGTGCAAAATAGTTCAACATCAACTTACAAAAATCTAGCGATAAATTACCACTGCACCTATTTCAGAGCTCCTTTTATCAAATCAGGTATGGGTAAGCTTGTTGCCTCAGCATACCAAAGTTGCCAGCAGAAAGGATTACTTAGAATGTATCAAGAGAACATGGAGTGGGTGTTGACTCTTGCAAAAAGAAGAGCTGTAGTACTTCAAAAGCACATCATGAAACAATTGGACTATGAAAAGCGTGTGCCCTCACAGCTCCCTTGAACATAACAGCTTAGCAAAGCAAGCACAGAGGACAGTCAGCAATGCACTCCAAAGTCCCTGTTCTAAGTAATCAGAGCCAGGTTTATAAATCCTTTGCAAAGTACCTAAAGTAATCTATTTGACTGTGTCCCTTTAGCTACCATGTCCTACAATGTCCAAGTTAGAAATAATCAAGTTCATTACAAATCAAGTGGTTTTATTCAAAAGAAAAAACGAACAGAAAACACTCATACCAAGTCATGACAAGCATCAATTATATGCAATATGCAGATCAAGAATATCTGTAGTAGTAAGTAAACGAAATAAATAAAGTGTCATCCCTTTCTTAATAAAGGGCATGTTAACTCTGTGCACTCAGCTTCAGACTGGATTGTTTTCCATATCTTGTTTGTATCCTCTTAACTAATTCTTGAACCACACCAAAACGTGCATCAGTTCCTACTAAAGAATCTTCTACAGAACTAAAACTGGAGCTAGACCAATGCTTACACAAGAAATGCAGCTTATTACATTTGTTGCACTCCAAATAAATATTGATTTCAATCTCAGAAAGCTATGAAAGGGCTTGCATCAATTACACAGTACATCACAGTCATGATGCAAGTTACCTAATTCCAGTGATGCACACAGCAAATCAATCACTCTCATCTACACACCTTGGTGAGCTGGGGCCACCACTACTTACCTTTATCTGAACTTTTAAATACTGCATTCATTTTGGAGTGGCATTATAAAGGAAAAGGTTTACAATGAAAAAAATGTCAGCTAATCTGCTAAAAACCTGTAGTAATTATAATTACCTCTATTCATGTAATGTGTTTTAATACATACACAAATGAGTAAAAGAGCCCTTAATGACAACAACATTATGAGGGGAGGTTTCCCTTTTGCATTATCTATTTATTCAACACAAAATTATTAGGCTATTGTGATAAAGCAGCTAGAGTACAATGACTTTCCTTTAATCACTAATTAAAATGCTGATTGCCTGTTGAGTGAGACGTGCAGTTATGGTCAAACACCAAGTCCTATTGTGTGATAACAGCTTGGGCTGGCCTTACAACTGGGTGGGGTTGAATCACTGCTAAGTAAACAAACCCTCTATGGCTGGAAAATGCTTCAGCTCAATAAAATCCTTAAGTAACTTTTAATTTTACAGCCTTAGACAAGCTAATATTGCAGAGCACAAAAGTTCAGAGATAAAGAGACCTACCAGGTGCTGGAATAAACAAGCAATTACACAGATTATAGAAGAGCAGTACTGGGCCTGTATGAATTAATTTATTCTGTGTACAAGCTGAGGTGGAAATTAATTTCACGGGGCCAAATTCAAAGGACCACTGGGACATTATTGGCTTCATCTATTCAACTTCTTAAGTATACTCAAATTACACCTCTGCAATCCCACTGATAGCAAGCCAGTGCCGTTAGTGGCATTTCACAGATGCAGTCAGAGGAACCTGCATGCTCATATTTCCCCTTACATCCTTGATTTATTGCAAAATAAATTAAGTAAAATAAGACCTATTTGTCTACAGTCCTGTACTCTGTGGAATCATTTAAACTGTTACCACAAAAAAATAGTCTAGAAAATACTACTGTTCACACTGGCCACTATTTAACATGTGATGTTATGCTCAAAGCTTCAACTCTAAATGAGAAAATAAGCTGCACATGTACGCACACACACGGTGGAGGACACGAGAACACCAGCAACATGGTACTTGTCCTTTACAAAAAGGACAGAATTATTTTTCAAAAAGAGAGCAAACTATTTCTAATTATAACCAAAATAATCTAACAACTGATTCTAGTATTATGATTTTAGTTATGTGAGCTACTATTGTAGAACCCCAAGTAACACTTCACTTGACAAAATAAGATGGGGGTAGAGAGGGAAGTTTCTTTTAACAATCTCTTGCTGATATTCTGAGAAATCAATTTAACTCATAAAGTTAACATTGCATAGAGGAAACAAACATACATCAATTTTCCATCAGAAAATCCATTCCTTAAAAGGCTGAGTCTTACTGGTTACTAATTTAAAACAGCTCCATCAATTAAATAAGATGAAATTTCCTTTCTTACAGTTCAACTGGTTTATTCTCTCAACAGAACAAATAATGTGCTGATTAACAGACCAACCTTTATCACATTCCAAATAATCACATATAAAATTCAATGTTTTGGTTGGGGTTTTGGGGGGTTTTCAGGTTTTTCTTTATGCACAGAAGAAATTATCTAGGCATATTTGTGTTATAATAATGTGTACACTCACCTATTACTCATAACTAGTAGTTACTATTATGGAGAGTTCAAATGAACGTTTTGGATTTTTTTTTTTTTAATCACTTCTACATGCACATGATGCCACAAGGGCAGAAAGAATGATTTTTATTTTTTTTTTTTAGTCTATAGCTCAAACATTCTCTTTCCCATCTTTTTACTAGTCTTATCTGGCAGTTACCTTTTTTGTACATATACACAGATTCACGTTGCAAGAATTACAGTAATTAAAAAAAAAAAACCACTGCAAAACACCACCAAAAACCACCCCAAACCCAACCTTGATCACTCCACATCAGCTTTCACTTGCTGTCTCATTTCTCCAACTCACTTTTAAGAGCACCCATTTCATCTCCCTATAAGTTGTCATCTTCTGCAAGTAAAAACCATCTCTCATCCTTTTAACTTTTTAATTGCTTTTCTAGCATTTTTATGTAGAAGACAAACTAAAAGTAATTCCTGTATATTCCTGTAGAAACATGTTTGGTTTTCTTTTTTTTCCCTTTCCCTTTTGTTTGAATGCAACTAAATCCAAAATGGCTGGTTGTTTATAGGCAGCTGCTACTCATATAATTCACCTCACAAAAAGAGCAGCCAAAAATCCATGTTCTGTTTAGTGTTTGGGAGTCTCATACAAGGGGCACAGGTGCAGGGAGCTCTCCTTCCCTACTGATGCTGTAAAGGCCAGCAAACATGCTACATCTTGCAGGCTGTCAGCACTAGACACACACAAGTGAATGTGTCAGACTATCTCTCATACCCTATGACTATTATTACCAATTGCAACTATCACTGATGGCACTATGCTTCACATCATTCCTTCCTCTCCAAAAATATACAACTACAGCTTTTCTTTTAACCTACTGTGTTGCAAGACCAGTGTTAGGAAGCTACAATTGAGGTAACAGCCAGGTTCCAGGCTACAGTGAGTAAAATCCATCAGTTACCGAAGTCAGTGGCTGACCTAGTGCTCTGCTCTTACTGCTTCTGCCAAGCCATGCTTTCTCTCTCAGTGAATATTCTATATAATTTAAGATATAAAAGAGCAGCACCAAAATGGGTTGTAGGGGAAATCATCAATATTATGGCGTCTACCAAAAGTTCACAAAGTTTTGTTTCTAGATTTGGCATTCAAGCCACTGAGAGAGTTTACAAAAAAAGCACCACTGAAGTAAAGGAATCATGATAATTTTGAAAGATTCAGCATTTGCTGGATCCCTGCCTATGTTTCTCAGGCTTTGTGGAAGTAAAAAGGGAGTGCAGGACTAAAATATAGAGGCAGCAGGTGTCTTAGGTTTTTTACTTCATAAGAATTTAGCAGAAATACAAAACCTGTTTTTATTCTACAAACCTCCATTGAGCTTACAGCTTAAATTCTTTTAACCCTTCCACTTAGCACATTCAAATAACTTCCAGAGGTACCAGTTTCATAGCCACTAAACAAATACAGACTGGTTGCAGTGACCTATCTTTCTGAACAGCACTGCTTCAGCTTTCTTTTTATCACTGTTATCCAGCTTTCCTCAAAAAGTTCTCTTACTGCCTATAGTAATCAGGTGGCTTGACAAACAAGTTAAAGTTTTAGAGGCACAGTGATTATTGAGTACTCCACCAACCAAAATACCCACCTTTCTTACATAAAGAAGGAATGGACTATACCAAGAGCTGTGCCCTGATCAGCCTTCTCAGTGGTTCAAAACTGAACTTGCAAAGAGATCTGCCCACATTTTTATAAACTGGCTACGTCTGCAGTCAATGACTTCCCTCTATCTTGGGCATATGCAGGCATACAGTTTTTAAATCACAAAAATTCTGGCATCCTATCCAATACCATACAGAGTGTCCCAAGAGGTATATAAAAGACGGCAAGAGAAAACTGTTGCTGAGGTATTTATTTACCTATCACCTGTCTGTTCCAGGCACTCGCTCTCTAGTGATGCAAAGCTGAAGACAGATTAGCACTACCACAGCAGTCAGCTTATGAGATGCAATACCACTAAAAGTCTAAGCAAGTATGTATGAATTCTCCACTGATCTACAGAAACATCGTGCTATAGTTCAAAAGGACCACTTAAGGTCTAATTACAACCAAAAAACTTGTATCCACTTAACGAAACCATAAGGGACCAATGAGAAATACTACGATGAGGTTGAAGAATGAATATACGCACCATTGTGAAAATCTTCCTCAAAGCAGAGTATATTAGGCTATAGAACAGTCTCACTGGGTAGATGGCAGAAGCCCATGAGCTTTTGATGTTTTATATCAGAACAAAGCAGAAAGCTAGAAAATGAACTGTGGAGATTCATTGTATATAGGCAGAAAGATTGGATGATTTAACTGGTCTTTTCAACATTTGAATTCCATGATTCAGTAGTCCTGAGCTTTACTTAATCTTTTCCAAAAGCCTCACACAGTAGTAAACCAGAGAACCGATTTACATCTAGCAGCAAATATTTGTCATTCAGTTCTAAGGATCTTTATAAATATTCAACATTGTCCCAAATCAAAACAGTTCTGTTTGTATCTACTCTAAATAATCTGACTAAGCAAAATGTTTCATAGGACAAATATATTACATCCAAACAGAAAATATATCATAAGACAAATAAGGTACAGCCAAACAGAAAGGAGCAGCAGATGCCCAGATGCACAAGCAGCCCTTAGGATTTCACCATCACTATCACAGAAAACAAGGGAAACAGATAGAAGGACCCTTTAGTTATGTTGTGCCATAATTCGAAGTCTTACAGACTTTTGCTCTGTGCAAAATAAACATAAAGTCCAAACTCATGCCAAAACACACCCATTTGATACACTTTCAGTTTACACTTCCATGCTACACTGATGCCACAGTATATACATAAAAAGAATGTAATTACTGTATTAGCACTTGTGTTAAACTTCCTTTCTTTGTACTAGTAAAGTTAGTGTTTTGGTCCTTATGAATGTTTCTCTAAAGAACTGTCAACTGCCTTCACATCACTTGGCCAATGCACTTGCTTCCTAGAGAAAACTACCTACCAATTCTCTGAGTTTAACAAAATGCACTTTCTTGAAGCCTACTGTCTTTAATCATAGGATATATTACATCTTCTGAAAGCAGTGAAAACTCCTATCTGACAGACAGAAAAGCAACAGGAAAATTAATCAGACACCTGAAAATAAGCCAAATGGCAGCCATAGAAATGCTAGATATAGGCAAACAAGGCCAAGCGACTGGAGGAGTGACTTGAAAGGCTATCTATACATTGCATACAGCCTCAAAACTTTGGTCCTAGATTGCATTAGTGGATTTGTGGACCTGTCAATTACATGGCTTCATGCACATGAAATTAACTGTACCTTAGGAGAAGTCCTATTTCCTTGGCACTTAGCATAAGTAATGACCATTAGTGTCAGTGGAAGTTACATGCATATGTTGAGAGGGGATAAAGCAGTTTATAAATGTTAACTTGGAAGGAAGGACAGACAAGGGACAAATATGCAGAAGTTCTTGGGAAGGTAACATATTTAGAAAAGTGCACAGAATACATTATCCTTATCCACAGAGTACTTCACATGCAGCCATTTATTTTTCATACATTTCTGTTCCCAAGCTGCAGAAAGTGAAACTGTTCACTTTAGTGGTTTTCCAGCTTCAATTCTGTCATATTCCCATGTGTTTGATTTCTACCAGTGCTCTGCCAAACTAACAAAACTGTGCAAAGAAACACAGAATTGCTTTGCCTACTGCAGAGTCCATAACCACTAACATTTGGGATAACCAATTTTAAAATTGTATCAATTAAATTGGGGAATACAAACAATCATGAATAGAAAAAGCTAAAACTGCACATCCTAACTAGTCTCACAAGTAGCACCTCCCAAATCAGTAAGAAATAAGTTCACTTAAATTTTGATTGAAACTTTAGAATAGCTAACATGCTTGGGAAAATGTTTACAGATAATTAATGATAAGAAAAATCTGTAATTAATATTTATTATTTATTGCCAATTAGCAGCAAATAAATTAGCTGGTTCATAACATTGTTTTGTATGTCAGTTGCACACTAGATTAGAATCATAGAATAGTTAGGGTTGGAAAGGACCTAAAGATCATCTAGTTCCAATCCCCCTGCCACGGGCAGAGACACCTCACACTAAACCATATCACCCAAGGCTCTGTCCAGCCTGGTCCTGAACACCTCCAGGGATGGAGCATTCACAACTTTCTTGGGCAACCCATTCCAATGCCTCACCACCCTCACAGTAAAGAGCTTCCTCCTTATATCCAATCTAAACTTCCCCTGTTTAACTTTTAACCCATTACCCCTTGTCCTATCACTACAGTTGCTAATGAAGAGTCCCTTCCCAGCAGCTCTATAGGCCCCCTTCAGATACTGGAAGGTTCCTATGAGGTCTCCACAAAGCCTTCTTTTGTCCAGGCTGAACAGCCCTAATTTTCTCAGCCTGACTTCATACGGGAGGTGGTCCAGCCCCCTGATCATCCTCGTGGCCCTCCTCTGGACTTCTTCCAACACTTCCATGTCCTTCTTATGTTGAGGACACCAGAACTGTACACAATACTCCAAATGATGTCTCACAAGAGCAGAGGGCCAGGATCACCTCCTTTGACCTGCTGGTCACGCTCCTTTTGATGCAGCCCAGGATATGGTTGGCTTTCTGGGCTGCGAGTGCACACTGAAGCTGGCTCATGTTAAGTTTCTCATCCACCAACACCTCCAAGTCCTTCCCTGCAGGGCTGCTCTGAATCTCTTCTCCGCCTAACCTGTAGCTGTGCCTGGGATTGCTCCAACACAGGTGTAGGACCTTGCACTTGGCATGGTTAAACTTCATACAGTTGGCATCCGCCCACCTCACAAGTATGTCAAGGTCCCTCTGGATGGCATTCCTTCCCTCCAGCGTATCAACTGAATCACACAGCTTGATGTCATCGGCAAACTTGCTGAGGGCGCACTCAATCCCACTGTCCATGTCACTGACAAAGATGCTGAACAAGACAGGTCCCAACACCGATCCCTGAGGGACACCACTCATTACTGGTCTCCAGCTGGACACTGAGCCATTGGCCACAACTCTGCATTAGATGGAACACATCGCTGTGCAAACTTCTGAAATGCTTAAAATCCAAGTTTGGCAAAAGTTTCCATTTACTAGTGCTCTAAATGTTAACAAATTACACAACCAGTCAATTTTAACAGAATAATACTGATCATGAGACGGGCAGAAAATGCATAGCAAAACCTGGTAGGATGTATTGCACATAATAACTGAAACTAAAGCCTCCCAACCAACAGTCCAGGACACAACAGGCTTTTGCATCATCTTCATCACTGGGAAGCCAGTCAGATCTGTTTATCAATGAACGGAAGGCAGAGCTATTTCATGCCAGTCGCGAGGCCCCTCCATCTCTGTGTTTATTTAGTTTCAACTTAGAGCAAGCTTTGCATCTGGCACACCCCTTCACCATGCCAGAGGGCTGTAGCAGAACCTCACAACCAGGAAAGGTTTAAAGTCAGTTTAGACTTACACATGCTAGTGCTGCAGGTACTGAATTTTTATAAAAATAATTTTAGTAAAATTGAGTATAAGAAATTAAATGTATATTTTGCTTATCTCTTTGTCTTATTTCAGTTATAACTAAATATTAAAATATCATGATGTTACATAATTGCTTTTGTTACTAGAAATAAACTTCAAACATTAAAAGCATAATATATCCCAATTTACTGAAACATTAGCTTTTCCAATAACTCTGGCTAGTTTCCTCTAGGCAAAACTCGCTATGGAAAGAACACTGTCAAGTCTTTTCAGCACAATGGAAAAACCTTTCTTTAAAGCCAGGACACTGTTAAGGTATAAGACTAGTCAGGTTACTCATTCATATTAGAAATCAAGTGTTTAAAGATGCATGCTTCTTTTATGGAAGAAACACAAAGTTGGAACAACATTCTTATGTGCTAGAAGAAAGTATATCTTTAAAATGTTTGTTACATTGTAAATGCCACTCTGGACTACAGAGACAGAAAACATAGCTCTCTGGTAACCAGATTAAAGGCCAAGGCCACAGCTTTATTGAAATACTGTAACTCACACTACAGAATTATCTGACAGCCGATAGTCCTTGCAGTAGTAAATAATGAGAGCCCAAGACAAAACACCATATACACTGGACCTCAAAGAAATGCAGTCCAGCCATAATGTCAAACACCCAAGTCTACCAATACTGATGAGATTTGAACTCTTTTGTTTTGAGGTATTAAAGATGAGGCAATACCTGTAGATGACAATAAAACTCTGCATTGCAGTAACTCTTCCTTTCCTGTCTTACTGCACACACACCAAAAATTGTTGAGAGAAGGTTTTAAGAGCAACAAAAAAAGGTGACAACCAGAAAAATCAAGAGTATTTGACTGTTCTCAAACAAATCTAGCCAGCCAGAAAACTGAATTCCCAGCATCTTTTCAAGGGTATTCAAGTAACTGTAACATCAGATAAGGTGCAAGTTTACTTATTACTTGATTCACTTAATACAGGAAGTGCATGCATAATTTGTCACTGGAACCACCTATATGTTTATACATACACTAACATACTTTGCTGAAGATAATAACACCACTGCTTGTTCATTTCTGATCTAATGCATCTGTTTATCTTCAATATTGCACTTCTGTACTTCAAAGGTTATAGATCCATTTTAGTGTGAATTTAAAAATGACTCATTCCCCACATCAAGTTGTTTCCTTCCCAGCTCAATACTTAAAATCAAATCCACCAATACTGCATGTGTTTCCCCCTAACCCCAAAAGTATCACTCTGGAAGGAAAGGTAGGATTTTTAACCTTTTTTCAAAAACATACTTCTTATTCTAATCTTTTTAGGTTTTTAACTAAGAAGCAGAATAAAAAAAAAAAAAAAAAAAAAAGGAAAAAAGAAAAAAATTGAAGTGTTATGTCCTCAGGAAACAAACTGGGAAAAGCTGCTCTTGCCTGTAATTTATATTAGCTTGAACAAGATATCAACATAATTTTGCTATATATTATGGGTTTTATTTGCCCACAGACAGGTGAACTGAGCAATGCTTCAGTCCAAACATACAAAAAGGGACAGACAAACTTTAAATCCACAAATAGGAGGAACAGTCACTAAACCCTGCTCAAAATCTGCAAGCACAGGGTTTAGCGCAACTGGTACAATCTCCAATTTAACTGAGACCTTCTACAGGGTCATGACTTGCAGGCTCCTACTACATACCATTGTCTACTAAAATACATAAGGAAATAAAAGGCTGGTCGTTCTCAGTCAGACATTGGTAGCAGACCACTAGTAGTTTTTTCCCCCCCGTACTTGAAAAATAATGGCTCATGTCAATATACATGTTTTCTCAGTCCCACGGAAAACTTGCATAGCTCCCACTCCTCTTCAGAAAGATGTACAACTTACTGCAATGTTACTAGCATTAGAGAAATAAATTACTATAAAGTTCTCTGAAAATGGTCAGCTGTAATCAGCTGATATAACAAGGTAATAGGGCTCAGAAGGAAAGCACAGGAGGAAAAAAACATTTCACTATTTAGAATTCAAAAGCCTCCTTCCCATTAACCCTTGCACCAAATCCCAAAGTCTACATGAAAAGCAACAGGTTGCATTAGATTTCAATTTTTTCTCCCTGCTGGGTAAGTGCTACATGTAAATCCATTAAGTCTTCAGAGTCTGAAACCTCTAAATGAATGCTCAGCCAAAAAAAGGTGATAGAACAAAGTGCCTACTAATCAACTCAAATCATCCAGGAAGTGAGGCTTTGCTAATGAATTATGGTAATTAGCTCTAGGGATTGGTCACTGTGCTGGCAGACTACTGCTTGCTCCGAGCAATAGGAGACAGATTAAATGCGCTTGTTCATATGCCTAACTCCCTTTTCCTATAGGGTTTGGAGCAGCACCTCATCTCTCTGGAACCAGAAATTTTGAGCTATCTTCAATAGCTAGGCAGGCCCAGGCACTCAAGTTCAACACTTCACCAACAGTTTGTCTAGGATAGTATGAGAAGTACACTCATCAATTCCTGTCATCCAACTAAAAATAGCAGTAATTTGATGTAAACATCTCACTCAGCTGGAGAGGTCAGCAGCATTCTCATATCCCATTATACATCTATGACTCTAGTTAATTGCTGGAGGTTCTGGAGTAACAAATGAGAAAAGGGCATAGGCTCATCCTACAGCCAAGATCACCATCAGTACTGGCAATGCAAAGAGCTAAAGGAATATTATGATCTAAATAGAGTTGAAAAATAGGCAGTGGCACCTCAGCCCCATATCACCTCTAAATAATCCAAGTAGTATACATTAGCTTAAATGTTCCCTGCCCAATTTTTACCAGTTTAAGCACACAATTACTTTAGCACACAAATTGAGCCAAACTGCCATCTAGCCAATTTAGATGAACAACAGAAGAATTAAAAAAAAAGAAAAATCTGATAACAAATTAAAAAACAAAACCCCCAAGAAATCAGAGAACAGTAAAACAACTGCTCAAGTCCAAATCTCAGGATGTGCCAGGGGAAGTGGGGGGAAAAAACACTCCACAGCCAATTAATGTTTGCCTCAGATTATGAGTATGGTGTTTCCTGTGCCTTACATGCAGGCCACCTTGTAAATATGCTATTTACACTGCAGTGACCCAAGAAGCTGGGTGTTTTGTGAAATGCAAGCAGTCCTAAAGTCACTTACAGCTGTGCGCGCACACTAGAGAAGAAATGGTACTGGAGATACCCATGAGATGAAGGTGTTCAGCACACAGTGAAATCTAGGTTTCCAGCCTCTTTTCAAAGAGATAAGAGGTGACTTAACTCTGAAGCACCTCTTCACTTTGCCACCACCACAGGCTATGACCAAGGCAACTTAAATCCTGCCCCTCTACTTGGGGCCCGGCTCTACCAGCTGCAGCTTTGCTCCAAGTTACAACTCCAGGCATGGGGCAAGGCTACATGCAGCTGTATCATCTACAGCTGAAGCTGTGCTGCAGAGAGTTTTAAAAACTCCAGCTGTCCAGGATGGCAGTACATCTCTGCTCAAAAAACCGAAATATTCCAAAAGTTCTTAAACTCATTTGTCTGGATTTGTTTATGGCGCTTGGGTACCCATGCTTTTCCTCTCCCTCCTGGTAGCTTTCCAACTCTTGGCATGTACATAGCAAGTGGTGGCTTTACCACTGTAAAGTGAAGGCACTGCTGTCACTGACAGACCCCATTTAAACTCTTCAGTATGTATGCAGACTCTAAGAGGATGCTGCTGCCCTCTTCAAGCTAGGTATCACAGGGTCATAAAGGTCATTAAAGCCAGACTAGTCACCAGATCTATTTCCCCTTCACAGAGATGCAAGCAAGAAGAAAGGAGGTGGTGAGAAACCCAGGGCAAGTGCACAGTTCCGCAGTCTTAGCTTCAGCAACACCTACAGGGTCATAGCACTCAGTTCCCACACAGGTGGGTATCCTTGGTTTTGGATGCTATGCCTTTAAAACAGACATAACTGTGTAACGGAAAATTCCTGTTCCAGTATTCTGCTGTTCCTGGTAAGAGGAATAACCCTTCAATCTTTTTGCAACTGCTATGAAGCTTACACAGAGGAAATCCTACTTGGATTTCTTTTAAACCAGAATAACCTGCTAAAATATTCAAGGGAAAGAGCTCATGATAGTGTTATATTCTTTTCTGAAAGCTTAATTTAGACAACTACCAGCAGATCCCTTCATGGACACAGCAAAATCTTAAACTCTCTCTATTTGACTGTGCTTGCCTAAGGCATTAAGTTCAATCCACCATGTCACACCTCAGTAACTCAACACAGACTAGGAAATTCCTACAGTCAGCTTCCCCAAGGGATTTGTTAAGTTTCACATACATTTAGTTGTGCAGTTGGCCTGTTCAAATTGATAAACTTGTTGCTCAGTGCTTTCTGCTGCAGATTTTGTCACTGGAAAAATAAGTACCAGAGTGGGGGAAGGAAGACTACTATCTTCCAGTAATAACCTTTTTTTTTTTTGGTGTTTTTTTGTTTGTTTGTTTGTTTTGTTGGGTTTTTTTTGTTTGTTTGTTTTTTGTTTTTTTAAGTAATTACACATGCATTTCCATTCCTATCTCTCCTTGAGAGGCATTTATTTTACAGAAGAGACAGGCAGGTACTCTGGTGATGGGCACATTAAAAACGCCACAGATAGACAAGATGAATGTCATTAACGTGAAAAATGAATAGAGAAGACAGATACAAAAATACTATTCAATCCTACCAAATATAAAGGAATAATTCACCACATGAATATCCTGTGCATCTGAGCAATACACACATAGAGTACGCAGGTTACTGATGAAGACTTCAGTATGGAAAAGCACTTAAACACTCTTGATTTTTCAGTAGGCGAGCAGTGCATTGGGGTCAATATAATTACTCGCTAGATTAGAGTTAAAGCATATGTCCAAGTATTTTGTTGGTTGAAGGTTAATATGACCCACATGTAACTATTACTTTACTTTTATAATGCTATACTACAAACATCACTATGACACGTTATTACAGAGTAAAGGCAACTTCCTCCACCTTCAACTGCTGCTTACGTGTATAAGAATTACTAACCTACGTTATACAGCACAAAGCAAGTCAACTCAACCCAGTATCTGCAGCAGGTTTTGTCAGCATTAGCAGAAGATGAACAAAGCAGAAAGGCAGTGGGAAAAGGAGGCTGAAGAAATAAGAAGCAAGAGCAGCCTCCTTTCCGTAAGTGTAACTTTATGGACCTACAGCAAGCAGAAAGCCTACAGTGCTGGCAAAGAAAACCAGCATCAGAGAGAAGCAAGATATGATATGTCTTTTCATCAGTCTTTAGCACACAAATTAAAACTTCCTCTGTATCCTGCAGAGCTCCTCAATTACTTGTCATTACTATTGTGTGAGATAGAAAGCATTTAGTCCTCAGTGTGTAGCACAGATAGCACACCAGACTCCTCTTTCAGCTACAGAGTCATGTATTTTGATGACAACCCAAAAAGAAGCAATTACTTTCTCCATCTTTCCTCAGATGCTTTTGTTATAAAACACAAAAGCCTTATTATCAATCCCTGCACCTAAACTGCACAAGGATTTCCAGTGATGAAATGAATTTACAAAGATGCAGCATTGCAATACACGGAGAGACCCATATAAACAAGTATCTTAGCTTCCTAGTTGTGCGGTGATCAGTGATTTGCAGTTTGTATGATACTCTTAAACAGTTACTGGCTATTATAAACATTATGTGGCTGTGCTATTAGAAGACTGAAGATTTACAGATTCAGAAATGGGAATCACAGTCTTCTTTAAAGACTTTCAGAATGCCACCATAAGCCTTTTTTTTTTTCCAATATAATGTTAAAGTTAGTTTTGCAGTATATAAACTGAATTTCTTTAACAGCTAAAATAATACCAAAATAAATATATGTATATATTTTCAGAAAGAGGATAAAGATAACAGAATTTATAAAGACTTAATATACCCAAGAGAAAAATATATACATATATATTACAGATAATTCAGGACATACATCCTAAAAGGTCAAGTATTTAAAAAATTTAAAAATAAAAATCAAGATCTAGAAACTATGTACATACAGTCTCATGGCAAGTTCTGAAGAAGACATTAAAAAGGGAGACATGCAACTTATATTTGGCTACAGTAGCGTGTTTATCTTATAAGACCTGTGCCAATAAACAAAATTAACCTAAGTACAGACTAGAATCAGGCCTATCTCAAAAGCAAAAAAGGCCAAACAAAACCAAAACCCACAAAAACAAAATAAAAAAAACAACCAACAAAAAAAACCCCACACAAAACCAACAAACAAACGAACAACCCAAGCCCAAATCACCCCACTACCAGTTCTAGGTCAGTGTTCCCCACTTCTCTTTCTCCTAAGGAAGGTGCCTGAGTAAGCAGACCAGGTCATAGCAGCTTTCATTCTGATTACCAGCACTGCACCTGACCTGTGAAGAAATAGGACTTCAGCTGACTCAGTGATTAGAACTTCACAGGCAATGAATAACTAAAGTTAGGGCAGCTACACTTTCTTCATACTTGAACATAATGATTGTCACCTTGTGAAAGAGAATCTATACTAAAGGGAAAGGGAAATTTTCTCTTGCTGAAGTGCAAAGAGCCAAACAACAGCCCATCTACAGTAACCTGCCTGTCTTTTGTAGCTACACTACTGTATGTGCTGCAATAAAGCTTTATACCTACTCAATTACATCTTTATTTTCTACTTGGGGGGGGGGGGGGAGGGGAATCACAAAAACCACAACACACAACACCTCCCCCCTACACACAACTTGCTGTATTTCTATATACAACGCTGTCTTACAGTTATAAATTACTAATAAAAGGAACAAACTTCTAAATATCTTGTTGGAATTAATTGTCCTAATGTCACATTAGAGATAACAGCTTTGCCACCTAACATGAAACTTCTCTTCAAAACCATGTATAAAATGTTACTTGCACGGATTTTTTTTAATGCTTTCTTTCTATGGACACATGGTTCAGTTTCTCTTTCAGATACCTGGATTGACTTACCAAGTAATCTGACAGCAATAGCTTAATTAAACATACAGTACACACTTAAGAGATAAAGGGGATCTTCCTCAAAAAAAAAAAAGTTATTTATGCAATCCATCTCACAAAAAGTTCTCTCAAGGTGGATGCAAGCCACCATTTTTGCAGGTAGAATGAGCTTTGCCACCAATATACTCACAGTGATTGACTAACTATGTAAAATGTACTTCATACATTTGGAAAATAAACTGTGGGAGCCCTCATTTAAGGAATAATACAGCACCTAGTTAATCTACTCAATCAAGCTATCTATAATTCTCATTTCAAGCCAACTGTAGTTGATTGCTAATCTAAAGGTTTCTGTACTGCCCTAATAAGAAATAGTTCATTCTCTTGTCTGAGAGTATCACAGATCTTAGACAACAGTCTATTTGCTATGGTCAGTTCTTCAGTGATTCTTCACCTCCTTCAGAATAAGGTAAGCATTAAACGCAAAATAGCACCTATACTAGTTCTAAATAGCTATGATCAAGTATGAGCTTTGACAATCAGGATTTTGAGTAAAGGTAAAATTCATTTAATCACAGAAATCCTGAATCACTGGTGGCCAATGAAGAACATGCCAATTCAGATTGGGTGGAGAAGAGATTCAGAGCAGCCCTGCAGAGAAGAACTTGGGGGTGCTGGCTGATGAACATGACCAGGAGTGCACACTCACAGTCCAGAAAGCCAACCGTATCCTGGGCTGCATCAAAAGAAGCATGACCAGAAAGTCAAAGGAGGTGACCATGCCCCTCTACTCTGCTCTCATAAGACCCCACTTGGAGTACTATGTGCAGTTCTGGTGTCCTCAACATAAGGACATGGATCTGTTGGAACAAGTCCAGAGGAGGGCCATGAGGATAAGGGGGCTTGAGCATCTCCCATACAAAGCCAGGCTAAGAAAGTTGAGGCTGTTCAGCCTGGAGAAAAGAAGGCTGCATGGAGACCCTTTCAATATCTGAAGGGGCCTACAAGGATGCCAGAGAGGGACTCTTCATCAGGGATTATAGCAATAGGACAAGGGGTAACGGGCTCAAACTTAAACAGGGGAAATTCAGGTTAGATATAAGGAAGAAGTTCTTTACTGTGGGTAAAGTGAGGGCGGTGAGGCACTGGAACAGGTTGCCTACAGAAGCGGTAAATGCTCCATCCCTGGCAGTATTCAAGGCCAGGTTAGACAGAGCCTTAGGTGACATATCTAGTGTGAGGCATCCCTGCCCATGGCAGGGTGAACTAGATGATCTCAAGGTCCTTTCCAACCCTAACCATTCTATAATAGGAGTGAAATAATTCCTACTATATAAGACCCAGTCCTGCAGCTCTTATCACTAGCCATAGTACTTACTTTTACAAAGCCTTAGTTTGCTACTAATTGGACTTTTCATACTACACTTACAGACTGCATCTTGGAGCATTTGCAGAATTGGGCCCTTACACTGCAAAATCCCCCTTGTTAAGGAACATAATTTTTAATCGACTAACATGAACTTCTTGAGTTTCAAAGAGATGCTACTGGCACCTTGAATAGAATTTTCCTCAATAACCACGATCACAAGGAGACAAACTAGACAGTGAATTCTCATTCCTTCCTTATTTATTCAGTACTGTTTTCTCCACACATCTTAGCTCTAACATCAAGTTAAAAATTCCTGTATGTGCTACATTCTGTAGCAGGTAACTTCTGAGGAAAAAATTACAGTCTAATAAGACAAAGAGAACCATTAGATTTCATGACAATTCGTATAGTCAAAGCAAAGCACTACCCAAGTAATGTTTGTAGCATCTGCGTGAGGCAATGATGCAAAATTCTACCAAGTAGGAAGCTGAGAAAAATAAAGCAAAGTGACTTACCCAAGATCATTTGGAACAAGTTGCAGCAGACTGAAGAATGGAAGCCAGGAACACCAATAACTTTAATCCTGAATGTATTTTTTTAGACCAACAATCTCTCTAGAAACATCCTCTAACAGCTCACAATCAACCCTAGGAGCCAGCAAACTGAAGCCAAATCTACTTGCAGAATCCAGCCGCTTTTCAACATATGCTTGGTATACAATGGCCCTAATAATGACTTAATTGGGTAATCTTGCCTTGACTAGTTACAGCTGATCCTACTGCACCTCATATCCAACTTAGAGCTTGCATGCTGTTGTCTTTGCTGCTTGTTGTAGAAGAAAAATAGGGCCAGGCTTAGCTACTTTCTTTGCCATACTGATATTTGATGCACTTTCTGACTTCTGCAGATGTTTCCAATCTGACTGATATTAGACCAGACAGATTCTTCAGTGAAGTACAATGTTACTGATCCAGCAGAGAAGCAAGAGAACAAAAGGAAACTAAAGCCATTTTTATGCATTGGCTCCATCCTCTACCCAATTGAGCTATAACTCATAAATTATGTTTACAGTTAAGCAGTGACTTGTTGCTGACCTCTTTTTGTACTTAGTTTTTGTCCACTTGTAAAATGGGAATAATAGTAATGGACTATATCCATCAGGAAAATAAAAAAGAGGTTTAATTTATTACCATTATTAGCATTTCACTACAGTTCAGGTAGCACAGTGCTACATGTAAGAATGTATGTATACGTATAAATCTACACTGCATAAAGTGGTCTAAAACCTTGAGATCTCCCTCCTACGTATTTTAAGATGAACTAAAAAAATACAGAAATGAAATACCAGAATAAAAGTAAAAGTAGGTGTTGTGCAGGAATTACCAAATTTTCTTCCTTTTCTTTTTTTTTTTTTTTTTTTTTTAAAGTGTGCAGAGCAGGTGCAGCAAGCATCATTTCCCTCCTGCTGCTTGGCCCACCTGCTGTCTGCCTGATGGTGCTATCCTCACTACTTTGGTATTTATTTCCAAAATGCGAAGTTAAAATTAACAATATAATTTTTTTTCCTTCCTTTTTTCATCTCAAGTATGTTCTAGGTATCTCCCCACATAACCCTATGACTGTATCAAATGTAACTTCATTATTCAGTGCAGTTTACGGTAAAAGAAAAAGACAGCAAAACTCTTCTATCTGAAATATTCTGTTGTGCAGATGTGACTTGCTTCAGAGAGTCCATACAGAGGACAGTATGACCCCTTCCTCTGTTTTGCTTCTCATGCATTTTGGTGCTTCTCATGCTGCAAGATGTGAAAATGGGTGGTGTCTCCTTTGGTGTGAGACATCATGTGGATTCATTGAAAAGGTACCCAGTGTAGAAGGGCTCACAACTGCAGCAATAACTCTCATGAAATTCATATTAAAAATAATAAAATAGTACCAATAACAATACATTAATACATTTTGAGATAGAAATCTTGGTTCTGAGCCTATAACATTTTCAGTCTCACTAAAAAAGAGCTAAAAGAAATACACAAGCACAGGATGCTAGAGGATTTCAAGTAAAACATCATCTCATTAACTCATAATTGGATGAGAGTTGGCAATATTGTAGCAACCCTTACCATGCAATTCTTTCTCTCCTGTTCCTCCCTTCTTCTTCCACAAGCTTTATAAAAACACAGATGCCCTTCCCACAAATATTTACGCTAAGGAACTGGGCATACCTACATAGAAACTTTCATTTCTGAAAAAAAATCTGTAATTCCTTAGTTCCCTTCAGTGATGCAGTTCTGCCATTACCCGAGTTGTTGGACAACTGGGTTCAGCTCTTCCGCAGCTCACTAGGGCTCCTACTGAGGGTGCTGGGTGAGAAAGGTCCAGAGTAGGCAGCTTGCTCCTAGGAGGGGATGCAAGCACCTCCCCACAGCCTACTGCTCTGACAGCCTTGCTTCCTCTCCTTTGAGCTACTTTGGGGATGTGTTCTCATTCTTCTGCTTAGATTACAGACTCTAGAGTGGTTTTAGTTTATTAAATTGAAATCTAAATTTAAGGGGACTCATATAACCAACACTAAAACCTAGATGACACTTGCAGCATATGGCCAGTACCTACTTAACAAAGCTGCACTGCAAGAATGTCCCACTTATGACAGGGACTGGCAGCTTGCCCAGTTTCTACTCTTCCATGCCTCCAGTGAAGAATATGGCTGACATCTGTATGAGTGAAATTCCTCTCACCACACATTTTCGAGGCCCAGGTTTGGACCTCTATTCTGCCCTACAAATCCATGTAGATTTTCACATCAATGCACCAATAGTTTGATGTGAAATCATCTACTATCTGATCATGTAAACTTAGGTTTTCCTTCTCACCTATGAACTGAAGTGCACCTTAAGCCTCCTTTTCTGTGCAACAAGGCAAAAGATCCATTGATCAGTAATGAGTAACTATTCATTAACACTACAAGCAGTAATTACATTAATATTTTCATGATTCTGGACAATGAAGCCCCTACATTTATAATTGATACAATTCTTAATTCAAAACCATAACTAGTATCAATATTGTTTATTGTGTATACTTTGTCTAGAAACTATTTGCTTAAGCTTTACCTGTTTCTTTTGCTATTTTTAAACACTCCTTTTCCAGTACTTTCTTTGACTATCCCAAATGCCAATGAAAGTTATAGTACGCCAAGAAATAAAGGCTAGTATCCAAGCAATAATGTATTTTGCACTTTTAAATGCACTTTTCTAAACGCATGAATTGTGAGAATAATTAGCTTTTCTTATTAATACTATATGAATAGTTAATTGAAGTCAGACAAAATTAAAAGTAACAACTGACAAAGAAAAAAACCTGAGACTTTCTACAAAAAGTAAATACATTTCCTACAGCTTTTTCCTATCTATAGTAATGTATTAATTTTGCTATGTGTATCTACTTTTACTTTCTGATTCCAAATATTTCAGTCTACCTGTGGCTACATGCATTCTATCACATGACAAAACAGCAGTTCTCTTTGTTTTATTGTGCTGTTACATACAGCATAATTTTATTATTTTAAAGAAAACATTTCTACAAAGTCCAATAAACCAATGTTTCTTAAAGATAAAAGTTTGGAAAAACATGATCTGTTCTGTTTTATCTCTTAACTGGCCTTCTGTTCAGCATTAATTTTAAATGTAATGTTATTTCAGTCAACCAATACTTTTACGCATACTGAATAGTGTGGAACATTCCTTTATTCTGATGTCATGCAGAAAGCATTTTTCTCAGAAGACATCTTTTGTAGTTGTAACCAAAAGGCAAAAGAAACTGGAGATCTCAAAGGGCGGGGGGGTATGTGGGGGAAATGGCTTAAACTCTTCAATCCTGTCACTTCTAAAACTGTGTCAAAATCACACATATTTTTGGCAGTGACCTCTTAAAATAGTCCCTCATAAGCAAGTACTTCTTAGTCATTCCCAAGGTATTATATTTATTTCTACAGGTTTTGACTAAAAATTCCTTGCATTATTGTACTGTATCACAGGGAAGTTCACTATCGTTTCATGAAAGACGTTTTCATTTCTGACTGGCATCTTCTCAATAGCAGGGGGCCCAGGCATACCGCTCTCTTCCAGGCAAACCTTTCTGCTCTTAAACAGTACAGCATTCATAACTTACTTTCAGCACCGCAGGGCAGCTACACAGAAAAGCTTCTCCAACTTAACAGGTTACATCACAGTGAAGTCCACTGTTTGGCCAAGGTGTAAAACATAAATGCACCCCTTATTTATTTCTGCGCCTTACAAAAGTGAAACCTTATCTACCCCAAAACCTTGCATTTCCATACTACAGCCTGGTTGAGGCTAGAATACTACATTGTTACCAAATGATGTATATTTTAATGTGGTTATTATGTATCATCACTCCCAATTAAACACAGAAAAGGGAAAAATCAACTAGAGAAGAAAAGAAATATTAAAAGATCTCAACAGAATAAATACACGCACTGGCAATAACTTTAATTTTTGCAAATACTCTGAATTCTCAGTGTGTGAAACTACACAGAATATGAAACTATCTTTACTACCTAGGCTATCTCACAGGTGTGGATATAAAGGGAAGGCATAATAAGGTGAAAGTGCTTAAAGCATCATCATCATGATTCAGGAACAATAACTCCTCTTACAAAAAGCAAAGCTTGGGAGTTATCCCAAGATAACTGAAGAAATTATAATTAATAAAACTTGTATATCATAATATGCTAGATGACTAGAGCATTCCACTAAGCTCTCATATTTTCTACGTGAAATTACATTCTGTTAAAACAAATAATTTTGAAAGTATTGGAAAGTTAAAAAAAAACAACCAACCAGTGGAAATATATTTTAGGTCATTCCACCCATTAAATAATAAAAAAAAAAAAGGAACCACCTCTAAATTTATCTTTGTATTTTCCAATGGTATTAAATATTTTGTGTGTAGTCCTGAAGAGCTTCAAGACACTGAACTTTAAAATTGCTCCATCTTTCTTACGGAAGACCTATAATTAGCCAAAGGCTTGTTCTTGCCATTTGAATGTCAGAAAATTTTCACTCTAGGAGAGACAGAAAAAGAGGATTGCTATATTTGGAAGAGGAAAAGAAAGCATTCTGCAAGCAAGTAATTTTTAAAATGCTATTTGTTTTAAAGATGGTTATGTACTCAGAATGCTGAATCCAGCCTTAACAAAGACATCTTGAACTGGACAAAGCATCAAATGTTATCAGTATAGAAATACACACTGTATATGCTCAGATATATGTACATAGCTTGTCTGAACTGTGAGTTCAAGCTGTCATTGCAATCACATGTAACAACACATAATGTATATAAACTTCTGTGTTCTGTAAATAGAGACATAGAGACACTTCCAGGTTGGACATGGTATTGGATGTTATTATTGGACTGAATATTGTCATTTGTGTATATATATATGTATAATAAAATAATACACAGAACATAAGGATGTTACCTTACCAGCCATTCTAAACACATGCTGTGGGAAGAAGGTCAACCTGCTCCCAGCAGATCTTTAACATTATACCGAGGTGTATCTACTATTTTAATCCATTTCTCCAAATGCACTTATGACAGGAAGAAATGCAACTGTTACCACCACTTAAAAGGAAAAACATTCAAAAATTTTTTTAAACATGGTACCACCTTGTTACATTCTCTGAGAGCAATCATAATTGCTTTAATGGGAAAAAAATGTTTTTCTACTGTTTATTTTTCTTTTACATAGTCAGTACATTTATGAGAGCGTACACTGGATTCTGTTCTGGCTCCTGCATCAGCAGGATTGGTAGCTAAGTTCCAGCTGTGGGGTCCTCATTGTTGGTGATTCATGAACCAGAAAGAACATAGCTAGACTTTCAAATTCCAGGTTGAGCTTGTGGCATTGGCAGTCAAGTAAAGCACCTTTTCACTTACTTCTTCTCCCTTTTGACTCTACAAAATATATCAAATTATCCCAGGAAAGAAAATCAGCTGCTTTATGATAATACTTATTTGAAGAGAAGTCTTTGCTTTAAGAAAGCAACAGCAGCATGCATTGAATGCACAATGTTAGCCAGTTCTCCACCACAAGTACTGTGCCATATGTTTATTAAAGAGCACTAAAGTATGAAAGAGAAAAAAGTGAGACTGCTTTTGAAGGAAATAATGTTAAAATACTTCAGAGAAGCAGTCCAATGTGAAAATAAGCTAAGATTATCAGATGCAGGAAGGATGGCTGAAGGAAGGCTAAAAAGAGCAGTATTTCTGCATGCTTCTTAACCATTGTTTTCGAATTGCTGTGGAGGAAAAAAACAACCAACCAAAAAAAATAGACTGTTCCGTCTTCTAGTTATTCAGCCTTCTTAAAATTATTATTTCTCCTCAAAATTTAAATACATTGTGTAATAGAAACATTGATACTAGATGGGAGTACACAATACCATGAAAGTTAATAATATTGTGTATTTCTATGTTTTGGTAAGATATACTACATATCATTTTAATAACCCACTAGAATGAACTAGCACTATACACAAAAAATAGCAAGTGTGTAAAGGAGAGAAAGACTGTTAGACAAACTTAGAAATGTAACCATTAAAAATACCGCCAAACAGCTCTCATGCTCAGTGGAAAGGCAATGCTCACCTCCCACACACCTTAAAAAAAAGAATGAATAAATTATGAACTATATATTTTTGTTTCATCAAGCCTCTGGCATAAGCTCAAAAACAGCAGTTGTCCCCAGCCTGAATCCTATGTAGTCACTTAAATGAGAACAGCAACACTTGACAGTGCAAGTTTTCTTTTATATTCTACAACTAGTCACCCCTAAAGTTTATCATCCTTCATATTTATAACATATCCACCAAAAGCAAAAATTCAATGTCACTCATAATATTTTGAAAGAGACTCATCTTCACAAATGATAGGAACCTTGGGGCATTTCAAATTGAATGCATTTTTTAAAATCACTTTAAATTTCAACTATGGACTGTAGCTAGGCCTGCTAGCCTAAAGGTAATGCTCTGTATTACCATACTATAGATCTGGGTTAAATTTCCAGCCTCACTATAGCTTCCCAAGTTGGCACAACCTGGGGTGAGACTAGTACCTCTTGTTATCGTACAGACACCACTTCAGCCAATTAAGGAGCAGCACTGATAGCCTCTGAAGAGAATCCCATCCTCCTCACCAAGGAGGCTGTGACTTTGAGCATAGCGAGAGGTTAAAAACGGGGTTGAAATGAAGTATATCCTCAGGGCTCCATCAGGGACATGAAAGACAACCCAAGAAAGTATGTTATATGACAACAAAGACATCAAATACTTTTAGCAGAATAGCTGCCTTCTACCTCTACAAGTTTCCTGGGCACTTCCAGATGCATACCGCATCTTTTTCCACTTCCATCACAAGATTTTTGTGCATTGCTCGTACGCACTATGAAATAGCTGCTATATTTCAATCTAGAATGCTGAATTACAATGGTGGATTAAGTTATTCCCAAGTAATGGATCAATTATCAGGACCTTCTGTACCCACTGAAAAACAAAAACTACTTGTAAGACGGAACGTGCAGAAAGCAAGCAGCTAGGTTCAGGTGTTGCTACTTGGTCCTCACACCTCCAGTCCTGAAACTTCACAAAATCTTGTGCACTCAGCCATGGAAGAACATTCAAACATTTAATTTACATTTAGGAATGAAGGGTTCTGTTTCACTGTTCCTGGACAAATATTCAAATTATTATTGTGAAACTGATAAATAATCTCTGTGGGTAAATGTGTGTTATCTATACAGAGATTCAAAGCCAGTCCAGATACAGGAAAGAATTCCATATAGATTTTGCCTGTTTTCTGAAGAGAAGCAAAAAAATCCTAAATTTCACCTGCTTGTTGTAAAGCATTTGCGTATCCTTTAGAAAGTAAAATAACATCATGCTATATGCTATTGTAAAGGCAATATTGTTCCACTCATGGTACAAGCTTTGTATCTGATGACTTTAAAGCTTCATAGTGTGACCACTTGGCTTGAAATCAGATTTTCTCCATTAATGTAGTTATATACAAAAGAAAATGAATTTCAGATTAAAGTAAGTGGCTGCATAGTGATAGTGGGAGTAAAGCCAGCATCTGTGGTCTTCTGCAAATCAGTGTTAGTTCAAGACTGGACATTGATAAATAAATGACTGAAAGGCTGCATACTTGCTGGACTATAGAAAAAGCCAAAATGGCCAATGCTAAAGTGTCTAAAAATTTGAAAGATATATACCGCTAAAAATTAAATTGAAATACATTTTCTAAATACCTTCCGCAGCATAAGTGGCCTGTATCTTCCTTCAAGACAGAGTATCAGTTTATTTCAAATTTAGAGATATTGGCCTTGATTCAAATTCATGGCAGTTATAGAAACCAATGTTCCATGGCTTGATTCAGGTGGCAAGCATTAAATCTTTTTCCTGCTGTCATGCAACAACAACTTTAATACAAATTAGCACTGCCAAACTCAGTTTCCTGAGCTCAGAAGTCCTTGATGCTATTCCCTGAATTTTATTCATACTTTCACACGGATTGTGCTCTGCTGAAATTGTTGTAGCTGACAAGAAACAAAAAACTACAATTTAATGACAGTGGATTCAGTATTGTAATTCATGACATTGTATAAAATTTAACATGCAGCTTTTCATTATTTTCTTAACTGAGGTAAAGCTCAATCGAATCCACACGTTTGTTGGGCTGGGTTTTTTTAACCTGTAAATTTGGTTTCTGTGAGTCAGATCTTCCCTTCAGACCAATAGTTTATGCTGAACCCAATCCCGCCAGTCAATAATAACTCACATTTTTCAAACTACCAATTCAACTTTTACAACAGCCTTCTTGGAGTTCAAGACAAAAACATCCAAGCCTCAGAAAATACAAAACAAACTAAAAGCAAGTATTTTTTCCAGTTTTCCTACTCACCGGGAATATTCAATTAACTAAACTTGACACTCCAGACAACTCAGAATGAGATCCAGAGGGTAGATCTGAGCCAGAGAAAGCATATTTCCACATAAGAAAGAACCCTCTGTTTCTCCGATCAGCCACTCCAGACTGATGGGCCCTTAATTACAGCGTTCCACAAAAAAGGGTTGGAAATGCCAATGAGTACCTAAGCCTCCTGGGTTTCCATGGCCATGCTCAAAAACCCCTGGCAAAAATTTGCATTTCAAGGAACGCCCAGTTGCAATTCCTAGTGACTCCCATAGCAGTAAACCAAAATCCAAAACCACTTCCTAGCAAAATATCTGCCAAACCAGTCAACTCCCTCTAACTTTAAAATGGAAAACTCATGCTATCTGAATTTAAACCTCAATTTAGAGCCAGTCATTCATAAGTTTGTTTTCCCTTTTTATTATTATTTTACCAATCATTTACAATCCAGGAGTAATCAAGCTCTAGGCTTTAGTGTGTGGGCAATAAAGAGGCATACAATGGTCTGTCCTGGTCAGAGGATTAAAATGTGCGAAGACAAAGGAAGCAAAACAAACTAAAATAACATCCCTGTTCCTCCCCAAAATCCAACAATGATGAGGACAACCTTGTTAGTTCTATGACTAACGGGATTTTGACTTATCATCTAAATTTAACCTTTGTTATTTTTGAACAACTACAGCCTTTCTAAGTGATCCTTTTCTAAGTGATATTTTCTAAGTGATCCTCTTTTAGAATTAATTACTTTTTTTAACTTCCTCATAAAAAAGGAAACAAAGTTTCTTAGTTACCTCTTTTTCTGCCTACCTGTAACTAACCTTGGCCAACTGCCTTGGAACTATGTGTAAAGAAAGAAACACCAAAGTCATGACATATACGCCCCTGTGGTGTTCTGTGATTCCTCCTACTCGTCCTCCTAGAAAATGCTAGTGCTTTTCTTAAGAAAAGGGGAAACCATATTTATGATCCTCCTGAGACCAAGATAGATAGGACCAGAGAGTTTCTGAAAGTTTCAACAGATCTGTCTTACTCTTCAAAAGCAAAGAGATCAAAAATAGTATTTAGTTAATAGAAATAAACATATTCCATCTAATATGAATGATGCTCACCTTATGAAAACAGTTGAAGTAAAATATCATTATCTTTATGGTTCAAATGTGTGTATGTGTGTAATATATTGTTTCTATATCAAAAGAAGGGAAAGATTACATGGATTTTCTCCAATAGAGTTTTGGTAAAAAGCAATCCAAAGAGCCCAAAGAAAAACCTCAACACCCCAGAATCTTTTGTAACTACCAAATTTTAAACCACTACCAAATGATATTTTTAATGCCTAATGTTAACAAATAATTATGTTTACTCAGGATTTGTAGCTATTCGGCCAACAGTGCTAAGGTAAAGAGAATGTTGTGAAAACTCTGCTTTTAGCTAAAGGCCATGCAGGTAGAAAACAGGCTTTTCAAAGAGCACCACTGGTGTTTACAAAAAATAACCAAGAAAAGTAGGGAAAACAATGGGTAAAAGTTCAAGGCATACTGTGCATTGACACAATAATCTCTGTGTCTTACTACATACCAAACATTTATTAGATGTGAGGAACAGGAATCCCACGTTTTTTAAGGCTCACATACTTGCACGTGAATGCATTTAACAGACTTCCAGCATCTACAAACAAATGGGAATTACAGAAATGGCAGCATTACCTGGCTTTCATGAACCAAAGAACAGCCTCATTGATTTAATCTGTGATAGGTCCCAAGTAATGAAAAAAACCCTGGATGCCCTAAATATAAGTGGCCAGCTTCTAAGACGAGCTGAACGTTTTATTGGCGCTGATTTATTTTGGTAACTAATACCAAGACATTATATAAAACTTTGGCTCCAGTACCAACACTAAGTGAAGATTTTGCATGTAAGGCATAAAACCATGTGTACAAATGGAGAGAAAATAATAAAAAAGCAAAAGAGTAAAGCTGGAATTATTTTTGAGCCACAGCACTTAACACTAACTAGTAATCTGGCTCAAAACAAAAATAAGCATAAGGTTTCCCACCAAAGAGACTAAAATTTAAAAGTGACCTTAATGAATATGACGGTGTTTAGGGAATTCCTGTATCTTTTGTGCAAATCAAAAGAAATGATGAAAGGACAGAGAGGGTAATGGCAGAGCAATAATGTCTCATGTAACGTCACTGTTAAGATATTCATAATGAAAATCTTCTCTAGCTGTGTGCATAGTGCCCCTGGCAATGTGTGCCTCTGCACTCCACAGAAATAGGTAAAAACTTACTGACAGGGCACTGTAAGCCCAAGATACAGAACTGAAAGAGATACTTATACCTGTGAAGTACGCTGGACACCCTCTAAGAAATTCACATAAATTAAAGGTAGTATTATGAAACAGGACAAACGTTACTAAGTAGCGATCAGCTGGATACTCAAGGATTAGAACAATTCAACTTCCTTTCTTAATGAAAAATAAAAACTTCTTAAAAAAAATAAATAAAAATCCAAACAAACAAAATAACACCCAATCAACTCTTTAGCCAGTGAGAGTTAATTTTGCAAAATCTATCCAAAATCTTGTGACACCTGAAGCCGATGAGCAACATACAACCTGGACAGATTATGCTTTGGAAATTCCTACAAAAGTACTTGCTAGCCCATCAGATAGTCCACTTTTTATCAGTTTTTCTTATGCCTATGATGTGAAGAGTATCTTGCTGTCCCAACCTGCAGATATTAACTCTCGATTTCTGTGAAGTAATGATTCCAATTCATAGGTGCTATCTAGTATGTGGTGTGATTACCCTGATAATTTATCAGACAAGTATGAAAGTAAATTCATTGATTTTATTACTCTTCAAACCTAGTTAATATATTAAACACATAAAAGCTACCACTGAAGGCAAGTTTTTTAAGAAAGTTAGACTCAGAGTATGATCCGAAATCACTAAGAGTCTTTCCACTGATTGACTTCTGTGACCTTCGAAACAGACCTGAATTGGTCAGCAATGATGCTCCATAATTTTACAGAGTAAAATTCAACTAAGAATGTGTAAATATGCAAGTATTGTACCACTATCATAACAGCAGTAAAGCCACCTCTTCAGTAGTATTTAGTATAGCTTCACAAAGCTCCGTTAATACTATGCTGTCCATCAGGGATTCTTTATCCCATTTTTTGGTGCACACTAATCTGAAGTATTTAAAGTGACCATGGCATGGCCTGAACACAACAGGGGAATGTCCTCCACAGATAATGCCAGGTGTTCCTGCCAGCAGAACGATTCCCTGACCCTAGGAACTGGCAGAACAGCACGTCTCAATTGGTGCAGAGGGTAACCAGATTTCAGGGGAGGTATTCAGTAACTTCCCTAGCCACAAGCAAAAATAAACTTGTGCCATGCACCAAAAGTGATTAAAAAAAAAGGTGATGTAATAAAGGTGGTGATGAAATAAAGCCTTCTTCCTGCTTGCTTCTGAATGGTGAGGATAAAACAGATCATCATTACAAGACAAACAAAATTAAGGAAAATACTTAACACAAAGTTATACTCTAGGTCTGTTTTTTCTACATTTTGTAGCATTGCATTCATTTAATATTTTGTCTAGTTTTGCTTATTTAAGTTTTAAATAAATATTAAATGGATGCTCTGTTCTTTGGATAACTTTATGTTCTGGCATACCTTATGTTGCCACTGAGCACTCATTCATTAAATATGTAAGTGAACCTGAAAATCTTTAACTATGTAGGTTCCGTGTATTTAGGTATTAAATTGGAAGTAGAAAGGTAAGATTTGTAAGACTGGGCCATGCATTCTACAATAGGAACAGAATGTGTACGATCATATTTGCAACATCAGCATACACTTAGCAGAGCACTAGTGCATGTTGAATGTTATTTTGTCCAAAAACACATGATATACAGAACCGGTTTTAAAATTCAACCTGAAGTAGCTCCATATTGCATATATAGTTAGTAGTATTTATATGTTCACATATGAAATCTTGACACCATTCACTATTTACTATGAGGATCAGCTTTTCACTTCAAAGAATTTACCTGTTTCTTTCAAAAGTATCCCCTTCTGGCAAAAATAAAGAACCCTATCCAACTTCTACTGAAAACTGGATGAGGTTCTATGTTACCAACATTTTCTTCTATGAAAAACACAACCCAAATGATATTTTATTGCTAGTGGGCAACAATTAAAAAAAATAGTAGTGATTACAAAACCAATGTCACATTTTTCAAAACAGGCCACTAAGCACCTACACATCTTTGTGCTTTTCAGTGAGATTAAAGTTTGCGTAGATAAGTGAAACTTAAGGTCCTGAACCACCCTGGCTATTTTGAAAATATTACCCTGCAACCTCAAATAATTGCTCAATAGAGAACACTTTATTTATTTGCTTTAAAGTAGTATTTCTCTTAACTTAACAATTTTTATACTATTTACTAGGATTTACTAAAGATTTTTAACTAAACAAATCTGCAAAACAAAGTTTCAATTTCTTGGGCAACTTTAGCATTTGCTTTGTTTATACTAGCAAGTAAAATTGAAAGCAATATATTATCCAGCCTTAAGGGCTTGCTTCTCTTTCTCCTTTCAATTAATCTTGTCTCCAGGGAGTCAGCATTAAAATAAAATAAAATATCAATACTACTTTTTTTTAATTTCTATGTGTTTAATTATAAGCAGCAATTAATCTTTTTTTTTTTTTTAATTTCACTACTTCTTCAGGGCATCTCACTGATAAACTGAACATCAACACCGGTGTATTAATCAAATAATCACAAAACTTTAAGGCAAAAAAGTGTTCCCCCATCAAGACTGTAACCTAAAGCTAAGCAAATCCCATCTTTTTCCTGAATTATTGGTAGAACTAATTTATTTTTCCTAGAAAACACTTTCAGAATATATATTAAAGTTCAATAGCAGAGGGTGGTTCTCCCTTTTCAATTACACTCCGCAACTTCATTAACACCAGTGGAACTGTTTGGATATAACGAATGGCAAAAAATGATTCACAGTTTACACCTTTTTATTTTTTTTTTCCTGAGTACTTTCTATCAGAGAAAAGAGAGCCCAGGACTAATCAACACTTACACTCCCAGTGCGTTCCTAAAACCTGGAAAACGCAAATTTCAATCATTTTGACATTGTTGTTACTGTTGAATCCACTTTAAATTAAGAATACCAGATACTGCTGCTCTCTTCAACATTTTAATATCAGCAGATCAAATCAAATCACTCTGGACAGGCTTGGATTTTTATCTATATGCAAGATTAGTTAAGAGTCACACAGATCTTCCCTCAAACCCTTGGTTTGCAAGAATTCTCATCATGTCTGACAAGCTGGCCTTCCTATTCCAATTATTTTTGTGAATATATATAAACTCCTTCTCTGACACTGTATTTGACCTAATTTACATTAGAATTGTCATTAGACTTTTTTAGGTACTATTACAGATAAGAAATAAAACTATTCCAGGTGTTGATTTATATTTCTAGTATAGCTGTTTGTTCGATCTACTTAATTATTTCAACCCTTTTAATCAATTTGGATAAATTAACTTACTTAACTGCAGTGATCTACTTATTTCTACACAAGAAAAATGCTGCCTATCAACAGACATCCTCAAGTTTCTCTTCTGATCTTTAAAATAGTACTTTCCAGTGAAAATTTTAAAATCTTTAGTATATTTCTGCTCCTCAGCTAACTTCTAAAAAACCATATAAGGCTGATTTATATTTCTACCACACACCTCTTCCCTACTCATGGAGTCAAACCCACTAACAGAAGTTTTGTGCTTCCTGGGAGGGGAATTGTTTGTGATGGACTTGCTGCTACTTTTGTTTGCCATTGTTAATAGCTGGGTCTCTTACACAAGTACTGCCTTTATTTATATATGTATCTTTTGTGTGTATAATATATATTTATTTGTCCACCTTAACTTATTTAGCCTTAACCAGAAAACCTGAATATATGAAAGCACATATCTGAGTTCCAAGCTGTTTAAGGAATTAAAAACTTAGCACTAAACACAAAACACTTGACAGGGTTTCTTAGAATCATAGAACGGTTTGGGTTGGAAGGGACCTTAAAGATCACCTGGTTCCAACCTCCCTGCCACGGGCAGGGACAGGTTCCACTAGACCAGGTTGCTCAAAGTCCAGCCAGGCCTTGAACACTTCCAAGGATGGGGCAGCCACAACTTCTCTGGGCAACCTGTTCCAATGTCTCACCATCACCCACTGAAGAATTTTTTCCTAGTGCCTAATCTAAACCTACTCTCTTTCAGCTTGTAGCCATTCCCTCTTGTCACTACATGCCCTTGTGAAAGGGCATTTGTTTACATATGTTATAGCCATATTATCCTAAATGTAGAACTTCAGCCCGCTTCATAAATTTCACCAACTTTACTTTGTAAAGAGACAGACAGTGAATTATTTTTTATAGATTCTCTTTTCTCAAGAGTGGTAATTTTATCCTTTTATCATTGTTTTCTAGCTCAGTTCTACAAAAGTGGCATTGCTTTACCAAAAGTCAACTCGCTGTTAATTTCAGCAGTACATTTTTTTGATTGTTTTGATAATCTCTGTGGACGAATAATGATCCACAGTTTAAAAAAGAAAAATCAAATAAATAAAATCAATTCACATCTTACTGTGTCAGCAAAGCAGCTGATCATGCTATCTTAAAAAATCTGATTTGGAAAAATGCACAGTGACAATTACTTTTTTTTACTGAATCACACCATAGAGGTAAAAACTGAACTCTAAGCATTCAAAATTCTGTGGTTTTAAAGCTGCTGGCCCTGTGTAAAAATGAGATTTTCTCCTGATTAAATACTCAAATTTCACCTCTTGGAATCCATTACTTGATACTAACAAGGAGTTTCCTAGAAAAAAAGTTTTAAGAGCTCTCCAGAGGCAATAGATTTCAATTTTGACACAATTTCAAACACTGTTAAAAACCCATCTGTCAATATTTGATCTTAAAACAATCTCATTAAGAGAGGAATATTTCAGGTATTATTACAAGGCATAATTTTTAACATCTTATTAGCACTTTCTTAAGTGGTTTGTGCAGTGTCATTTTAACGATGAATCTATTGTTTCTTGCAGAAAGTTTCCAGCAGCTTGATAGCTTCCACATATTTAAAATATTATAATGCAGTTTCAGTGTCCTCTAAATCCATACCAAGACTTTTTAAAATACCTATCCTATTGTTAAAGAAGGCCTCAGTTTAACGAGCCCTGTACCATTGCCTTCAGCTACCATTCCATAGTTTCCAAGAGGAAGCGCAAAGATTGACAACTCCTAGCATATCCTAGTAGTAGCAGCAGTATTGGTATTAAATTGAGCCTACCTCCCCTGTCCAGTATTTAAAATCTGATCCTATTGAGGTCAACGGGAATATTGCCATTGACTTCGCCATCACTAGTATTTGACTAAGAAAATCAATTAAAGATATCTGTTCAGACTAGGTATCTACATAGGTGAAGCTGCATTACCATTTTAGTGCACCCTGTTTTGAAATAATTTTACAAATTAAAAAAACCTAGTAGTATACTGCATTCTGTCCTGCACAATACAGTTCTGTTTACCAAACAGGGAGCTGGGCCCATAAGGTCTTCCTGTAAGAAAGTTCAGATTTCTCACTCCAATTTAAAAGTCATGAAAAGCATAAAAGCATATCAATTTTCTTTTTTTTTTTTTAAAGGTGCTTATTACAGCACCTTTATACTTTTGATTATAGTATATTTTACCTTCCAAAGTGAAAAGTATCACCTATAAACCACCAAGTGCTAGACATCAGTTGGTGTCTGAGTGTTAAAGGTACGGTCTCCCGTTTGCGCGCTGTCCTGCCTCCTTGAGTAACTTCTGGTCAGCCACCCCCACCTTCTTCTATCCAATTGCTCTGATGGAGAAACAGGCAGTACTTTCCAAACCCTGATTTCCATTATTTTACAAATGAATACTTTTGTGATAAAACATACTAAGTCTGATTTTGCATCCTGCCTTCACCTTCAATAATAGAAGAACTTAGAGTATTCAATATTTGAACAACAGTCAAATCCACCAAACCATTGAACTGACCTACAAGCTTATCCCTGTCCATGCCTAGGGTTGCTTAAGAACAGGGAGAACAATAAGTAGACCCCCACACTGGGCACTTAACGTGCCCCATCTTGTCACATAAAAGAGACAGGCACACAGCCTCTGAGCTTTGACCTGAAACACATGTGCACCCTCACTGCATGGCCAGATATGTCTCTGTCATGATACATTGGACATATTTTGTTCATGGGATCCAGAGGAGAAACAAGAAGTGTCCATATCATATACAGCTGCAAATAATTCTACCCAGAGGCTAAAAAGCTTTCCAGAGAAAATGCTGCCCCCACTGATTAACATTCATTTCTTCCTTTCTGCAGATCAAAACACTTTCACTTTCTACCTTCAATCCAACCATCAGGTTACAGGAGTAAATTTCAGCACCTCTGATCTGGTCCTTCTAGAAAAAACTGTGCGGCTCTGTACAACTATGTAATACTTTTACTTAGAAGAAGGTAACTCTTCACCTCAGGGATTCCATTTGGGATCCTCTGTTCCACAGATGAAGTCCAGTCCCTTAATAAACACTGTCTCTTTTTCATGAAGGCATTTCCTTATTCACCAAGGTCAGCTTTCCCTAACATTTTTTTTTTTCCTTCTTCTCAGCCCTCTGCCCTCCCACACACCGGCTCAGTGCTTCAACTGTAAGGACAGAAACAAGCACCAGACATGCAAGCGTTATAACATGTTTTATGCTGAACAGTGAAATCATATGTCTGCAGAGTAAAACACTGCCTAATTATATGAGTAGTGGTCTTTAGTGTTCTGCAGCCAGTGTAATCCTTTATGATCCACTTCAAGAACAAAATGCTCCCCTTATAAATAATGTTTGAGACTCAATGCTGCCCATTTGAGCAGTAAGCATTTCTTCATCAGCCTGCTGCTCCCACAGAACAAGGATTTTTTTTCCTGTAATAATACTGTTTCCAGGTCAGTAATGGGCATCAACATGAGCTACAACACTGGCTGAAAAATCAGGCTTTGAAGTACTGGATATTCAAAGGAGCTCTTTTTTGATGTCCAGAAGCAGTTGTTAAAAATTATTCATTCACTCCACTTTATTTTGTGCATTTCTATATTGCTAATATGATATAAAACATTCCTGCACCATGAAGGAAAATTTTAATATTTAATCCTATCTTTTCCATTCTTGACACATAGCATATCTCTTAGAGACACATCAGACATAGCCAACCTTACTGTCACTTAGCTGCAACTTCCACAAGTTTTTAAGTTATCTGCATTTTTCTCATGTACCCATTTCTTATGGAAGTAAAACTTTTCTTCCTACTGTTAAATTGTCCATTCCCAGAATCTTCTTTTTCAAGATCCACTGTTAGTGGACCTCTGAGAAATTCTCACATGTCAAGTTACTTATTGCCTGCAATACAGAATTGACTTCCTTGTTTTCTTCCAGAATACCTAAAGATAGACATGTAGTAACCACAAAAAAGTCTCAAGTGGCAGAAGACCTATTGACGCTCAAGGCACAGCTTGTAAGCAATTAAAAAAAAAATAAATATGCAGACACTTATTTCAGCCTGAACCATTGATACTAATGAATGTCTGTAGCATGCTTCCATTTCTGATTAATCCTGTCCACAGTGTTAAGTGTAAGAGAAAGAAACAGAATTCCACAGTTCCCTGAACAGTTTTGCATGATTTTTGATGTAAAACTCCTGATTAGTAACTTCCAGGGATTTGTTCCCTCTCGAAAATAACTGATGCTCATTACCAATGGACTGTGCTACAGCCATAATCTTACTCTCTATTATGATCCCCAAAGAATCTGATTCAATCTTTCTGTCCTATATGTTGACTCCCGCTGCTTCACTGCAGGTGAATTTCTGTGCCTTAAACTCAATATACTCGATATCACAATATTCAATATCACATAAAACAAACCTGATCACAGCTGAAGATTAACCATCTGCTGCAGTGTATCCTTTAATCAGGGTTTGTTCATCCACCCAAAACCACAGCTGTTACTGACCCACCCATTACATTTTTGTTGCAAAGTTCATGTTCAAATTTACTATATCCGCTAACATTCGTAAAATTAGTGAATTGGTTTACTTCACAAGAAATTTCAGACCTCAGGACTCTGGTGGACCTTATTAGTGTACAGCCTTGCAGCAAAGGCGGCCAACTTCTTTGTTGATTTAGTCTAGTTACAGCATACTGAGCTATATTAACTGGACTGCATGCAGCAGGTACCCCCCTCTTTCCAACACCTGTGAGATTGCATCAGGAGTACTGAGTCCACTCTGGGGCTCTCCGGTACAAGAAACACAGGAACATACTGGAGCAAGCCACTGCAGAAAGCCACCAAGACACACAGAGGACTACACTAGATAATGTACCAGGAGAGGCTGAGAGAACTAGGCTAGTTCAGCCATAAAAACAGCAGGTGAAAAAGAGCTCTCATTTCTGTCTACAGCTATCTAGTGAAACATTACAAAGAAGATGGAGTCAGACCCTTTGCGGAGGTGTACAGTTGTAGGACAAGCAGCAAAGTCACAAGCTGGAATGCAGGACACGCCAATTAAATATTAGGAAAACTTTTTTTGTCATGAGGTGGTCAAACACTACAAGCTGGTCAGGGACATTGTGGAATCTCCATCCACAGAGATAATCAAAACCTGGGCACAGTACTGGATAACCTGCTCTAACTGACCCTGCTTCAAAAGGGCAGGTTGGACTAGGGGATCCCCAAAGTTCCCAGCTAACCTCAGCTATTCTGCGATTTGAAGCAAGCCGTAGCCTAAGCCTCTCATGACATCACACAGTAAGCCCAGGACCTTTCAAAACTGTGATACACATTCAAACCTTAAAATAAATCAGACTGTTTCCTCCTTTTCCAAATATACTGTGGAACAAATCAAGCTTCCTTTCACTCTCTTTCCAAAACATTCCTTTAGGCTTCTGAGCTCTATTTAGCTCATTCATAAGTTTACACAGTGAGATTAGTATACAATGTTTTTCTGGAATACCAACACCATTTTCCTTCTCAAGGTCCTAGGAAATGTGGCGATCCAAATTTCAACTTTCCCTCCTGGAACTCTCCAAATCTCTCCTCCTGATATGAGACCTGATTATCAGATATTCATTGGGTATAGATACAAACCTTCTGATGAACAGCATTCCACAATGAATTTCTTTTTCCCCTCTTCTTCCTTAAAAAATCAACATGATAGAAATTGTTTCAAGCTAGAGGAACTTACGCAGAGAAAACTGTATACCTGCTGCTACCTGAATAAATCTGAAGCCTTTCTAATAGTGCCAAGTTTACACTGATACAACAGAAAAATGTGTCTTCAAATACTTGTGTATCTAATTAATTACATTTACAGAAATAACAGCATTTCTGCTAGTATGCAAACTTAGGTATTTATCAAAACCATTATTATGAACTAGTTTTTTCTCCAAAAATAACATAAATACAGGCATTATACATGGACTGATATTACATACCTTTGACAAAAGTTATTAAATCACATTTTGACTATATGCTCTCCAAATGTCCATATCACTAATAGTTGGTTTTGATTACTGTTATAATGTATAAAATAGATTGCATCCCAGTTTAAAAATAGTACAATACACACTGAAGTTCGCACATGTTCACTGCAATGTTCAAGTCATCACTGCAATTAATTTTATGCCACTGGGGTTTCACCAATCAAAATAATATCCAAGCATTTCATTTTGCGGAATTCAGCCTGTTTAATATCCACTTTGCTTGATGGTAAAAAAAAAAAAAATCACACTTCAAATATGAGTGCAAAATTAACTACTATGTTACAAAAAAACCCTTTCCAACAAATGAATGACAAACAGCAATTAAAATTATGAACTCTTCAAAGCAGGGACTCTTCTTTTTTTTTTTTCAAGGCATCATATGGTATTGATACCTTGTCCATACAGTCCCAATAAGGTCTTTCTTAGTCATATCAACAGGAGATGAAAATACATTATGAGCAGCGTAATGAAGCTGAGACACATCCCATAACCATTCATGAAATGTGCTGAAAATAACAGTAGCCAAAACTGCTCAGCTGAGGCCATTTTCTCCAACAGTTTTCTAAGAGAGAATCACCACAGATACTTGCTAAAGCTTCCAGAAATATCCTACACAACAATGCAAGAACAGGTATATTGGATCAAACCAGTGTATCCCATCTCCAACAAACCCCAAAAGCAGTTACAAGGAACAACGTAACAATACTGACAGCATATATGATATGCACTTGCAGCCTCCAGTCATTTTCAATGCAGCCACTTCCTCAGATAGATACGTGCTTAGTAACATTCAGTGGATTTCTCAGCCATTAATTTGTCCCATCTCCTCTGAATTTCATGAAAGCTTTTCACACCTTGAGACACTTGAAAGACATCACTTTCTCTTACAGGCACTCAGCATCCCACATCAACCAAGCACACAGAAAAGTAAAGACTGGAAATACATTATATTTTAAATTTTTTTTATTGACACAAATATTTAGATTAGCAACAGTAAATGTAGTACGAAGACATCCACTAGGTAACCGAGTGACAAAGGACAAAACCCTGTCTCTAGCCCCCAAAATCTTACAGTATCAGATAAGAGATAGGAAACTATTTAGAAGAAGTAAGGCAACAGCAGGTAGCATCACACGAAGTGATATCTTGCTAGAAGTAGCTTGATGGTGTCATGCTTTTGTAGGCATTTCAGGTAAGGAACTTCCTGAGAAGAGAGAGATGAACTCAAAAGGTGAGGTTACGAAGGAGTACTATAATACAGTATAAGTACTATAAGGTATCAAACAAATGCATGTCTGCAAACACAGTAAATGGGCAACAGGCCTGGTGTTATAACTTGAAGGAAAACTCTGACAAAGAGAAATCGATAAAGTACCATTTGGGCGAAGAAGGGCTTGAAACTTAGGACAGGTTATTAACATTTCATACACCAGAGAAGGGAGGCCAGTGGGGATATAAAAGGACAGTCTGTCACTCTGAAAATTATCTCTGTAAGAGTATTTCTGACAGATATGACTGGAGAAAGAGTAATCCTCAATGGTAGTGAGGGTAAGCATATAACTGAAGAGTAGGCAGGTAAACAGGGATGTTAGGCAGAAAAAGCCTGCAAGACTTACTTAATGTAGTCCAAATGCAAAGAACTTAAGAACAAAAAAAACAGTCATACTAGGTCAGTAAAAAAAAATTTAGCAAAGATGGAATGTTGCTTTCCATGATATCCCATGTCAGCATCCATCAGTCAGCAGTGCAAAAACTTCATGAAGTTGAGTTGCATCATCACCATCACATTTAATAGCTCCTCAGAAACATAACAGAGTAATGCCTCATCCATTTTTGAACCTCTTCATATTTTGACCTCTAAAATATCCTTTGGCAAGGAATTCCACTATTCAATCATGTTATATTGAAGACAGGCTGAGAAAATTAGGGCTGTTCAGCCTGGACAAAAGAAGGCTGTGCGGAGACCTCATAGCAGCCTTCCAGTATCTGAAGGGGGGCCTATAAGGATGCTGGGGAGGGACTCTTCATTAGGGACTGTAGTGACAGGACAAGAGGTAATGGGTTAAAACTTAAAAAAGGGAAGTTTAGATTGGATACAAGGAGGAAGTTCTTTACCGTGAGGGTGGTGAAGTACTGGAATGGGTTGCCCAAGGAACTTGTGAATGCTCCATCCCTGGTGGTCCTCAAGGCCAGGCTGGACAGAGCCTTGGGTGACATGGTTTAGTGTGAGGCGCCCCTGCCCATGGCAGGGGGTTTGGAGCTAGATGATCTTAAGGTCCTTTCCAACCCTAACCATTCTATGATTCTATGATTCTATATTGCACAGAAGAGGGGGAGCACACAAAAAAGCCCCAACACCAACAAAAAACAACTGCTGTTAAATGTTTTAAAACTGTTTCCTGAGAATTACCCAGGATTCTTCCTTGTTCTTGTAACAGAGTTAATGAATAATTGTTCCCTGATTGCCTTCTTGAGGCCTTGCATGATGTTATAGCCAATTCCCCCAGTCATATCTTTTCCAAGATTAAGTATTTTACTTTATTTAACTTTTCCTCCAACAAAACTCCTTCCGTATATTTCATCAGCCTTCATACCCTTTTCTCAAACTATGGTATTTTTTTTGGAATTGCGATAACAAAAGTACACACAATACATAGACTGCACACACTCTGGATTTATGGACTGGCATAATTATATCTATGTTCATGTTTTCTGTTTGGTTTTCTATTTCTTTCCTTCAAATACCAAATACTCTATTTGCCTTTTTAAATACTAAGTTATGAGGGAGAGGTCTGTATCAGTGAGATTGCCAAATTACAAACCTGTCCTAACAGGCAATACAGCAGTGTTATCCTGAAAAGTAGATGGAGGGGCTTGGAAAGCACTCTACAAGATCTGTTTGGACTAAGGGAGTCTAAGCCAGGCAATAAAGAAGGAGATGACAAAGAAGCAAGACTGCAGTTTCATAGAGTTAGAATTACCATGAGCCTGTAAATCATCTGCAAAAAAAGGATACTTAAATTGTGTTTCCACATAAGATTATACAAAGATGAATAGCCGAATAAGGGAAAAAAGGGGGCGGCTGAGAGACAACACGTTGCAAAACTCCCACACAAAGTTGGACAGTGAATGAGAAAGATCCTTCAAAGGATGCACTGAAGAAGTGATCAAAGTATCCAAAGAAAGCAAAAAGAGGCCATTTGCCAAGTCACAGAGCAAAAGAACAGGGACATGGCCAACACTTTTCACAGCTGACTGGCAGGTTGAGAGGATCAAACCTTAAGATTTAAATTCACATAATGATATCGAAATCCATATCTTGGCATGGAGAGACTGTCTTAGAAGCAACCCAATGGGATCACCCCACTTAGTCATATATGCCTTTGCTCTGCCTTTTAACATGCCCTTGGCACTACTGCTCATCACAGCAATGCACTCTGCATTTGTGCTTGCTTCTGCTTTAGTAGCACAGGGCTATAGCATGACACTAAGAAGCTCATGTGATTGCAATGCCTAGAGGTTTTTATATACCAAATTAATGTGCCTTATACAGCCTTCTGAGCAGAAGTTAATGCTGAGCTAGTGTGAATTCCAAGTGGAACTGAGTAATACACCGCTTAGTCAGACACAGCTCCTGAGTCTACCAGGAACTGGACTACAAGTGGAAGAGTGGCCCCATTGCTATGGATCTGCATCCCCTTTTCCTCACCCATTCCCATATCAGTTAACCAGGTTAACCACCTTCTGCTAAGCTCTCTCTCACCATGGAAGGAAACTACTGAAAAATTTAACACAGTTTCCTACCCTAAATTCTCTTCAAAGTATCTGGCCGTGAAGTGGGACAGTCTAGATCAAAATTACTGTTTAAAAATTATTTTGGACCCTCCCATTCCTCTCTAATTTGCATTCACCCCTTCCATGACAACTGTTTTGTGGATGTGTTACAGATTGCCTAGCAGCCAAAATGAGTAAAAAACTCTGTATTTGTTTTCCAAAGACTACACATGCACACACACATACTCACACACACTTCTATATATCAGTGACTTCTGACAGTACAAATGGAAATGACACTAGTAATCTCCAAGGCATTCTGGTTTCTTTTTCATTGCACACAGAGAGGAAGAAGGGAAAAAAAAAAAAAAAAAAAAAATGTATTCTTGCTAATATATTTTAGTTATTAAAACTTTCTGTCCCTTAGAAAATAGATTAATTAGAATTAGCTCCCACTTGGACAATTTTGTGTATAGCATTCATAGCAGTGATCTGTGAACAAAAAGAAAAAATGAAAAGAAAAAAACAACAGATACGTTTTCTTAAATAAAGGACATGCATAAAACAAAGTCAGGCACTCGGTTCCTCTTTCATTCCATATGATACACAGCTGCGTCAATCCCATCAGGAAACAGGCAACAGGAAATTCTTAACATTCTGAAGAGAAATCTAAAGATGTGTCTCAGCACCCTTCCTCCTAAAAGTGCTTTTCGATTGTCTAAAAGCCGTTTACACCAGTTCTAAAATTATTAATTACTTTCCTCAGCTTTTAAGCAGCTATAGGCCTCATTAAGTAACTAACAAGAAGTCAAAAGTATATTTATTTGTAAGTTGCCTTCACTTTTTCATTTCCTCCACCCTGAAATATAAAGCATAAGGAAACCTTGACACCTATAGGCAAAATCAAAGCCAAGTACCCTAGCTATTGGAAAATGTTCCTTCATAATGTGCTGCTCCTCTGTTATTTGTGTTTCTAACTACAGCTCTTGCATATATAATTCCATTATACTTTTCTAAATCACCATTTTGAAAAATGCTTTTGAACCATTAATATATTTTCCTGGTTAAAATTCTTTGAGATGTTCTTAACAAGAGTCTTAGATAATGAATTTGGGCAAACTCTGGAACAGTCTTTACAGTATTATCATTCTCATTAATTTTCAGAACTACCCACTGTGTTGAGATGATTGTCATGGGCCTAAGACTTCAATTTGGCTAAATATTTTTGCATATATTTCAACATATAAGTAACTAACAGATGTTTAAAATGTTAAGTTCACGTTCTAGAAATAGTTAAATGTTTACTGTAATATCATAATTTGGTTTTGTACTCATTTTTATTTTGCTGCTTCTATCTTTAAACACTCTGTTAAGAGTCCTGGTTGGCTGTAGACAAAATGCTTTAAAACGACTTCACAAGGAAACAAAACATACTCGATTTAGTAAATACAGCTGTGCTTTTAAAGAAAAAAAAAAAAACCAAAAACAAAAAAAAAAACCCAACAAACAAAACAAAACACTTAATGGCACCACAAATAAAAAACAAAGAAAAGAAAACACTTAATGCTAGAAATGTTACATTTACCTAAGGTCCAGGCTTCATGGAAACCATTTAAAATTGTTTGCATAATAAAAGATTTCAAATTCATATTTATATTCTCTTCAGAAACCTAATACATTCTGCTGTCTTACATCACTACTAGAAGGCTATATTAGATGGGAAAAAAAAATTACTTTTAAAATGTTAATACACAGCATATACAGTATCTTACTTTAGTCCAGATTATTCTTTTTTGTTATCTTTGAAGACTGCTTCTGTTTCCATTGTTTCATCCTTAACCATTCACATATCAGAGCAATAAGTATTTCATTACTGGTTTATCTGTCCAGAGGCTTGAGAAGCAGTAACAATTAACCCTCCCTTCACAGTGATTGATACAGGCTTTGCTTTCAATTTGTTCCACTACACAGATCATGAAATTCTGAATGCGATCATCCTTATTGACCTACACTTTCAAACACACGGCTACAATGAGATGAAAGTAATTATTAAAAGGAACACAGGACTACTCAATGCTGAAACAAAGTCTTGAAAAATCTTTTAGATGACCTTCTCATAAAACTAGCATTATTTGATGTGAAATAAAATGATGGTTTTGTTTCATAATCTGGAAATATTAAATTTAAATCTGATCAAAGTACAATATCATTATTATCATACAAGCCCAGGTCTAGCATCATATCAGTTCATATCTGACCCAACAGACAGTGACTTCAACCAGAGTAATCATAGTAGGATCAGGCCCTATATATTTTAAAAGTTCCTCCGTCAGCTTTATTTTACACCAGCTCTGTTTGAAATGTTGTGTTAAGAATGACAAGACTGTAATTACTATTCTACTATAGTCTGTTTCAAAAAGACACTGTTTCTTTTTAAGATCCTGGACTTCTTGAGGCACCTAATGTAAATAAGTACATAGAAAATTCAGACTGCTAAAGAAAAATGAAACACTCAAGTCAGATTTCCATCATCGGCTGAGATGAACCAAGACCTATATATACACCACTGCTGGAGACTTGCTACAGTGAAAAACATATATTTTTCATAAACCTTTAAGAAACAACCTTACCAAAATTATTAATTTCTTGTAATTGATACATTTTTGACAAATGCAAAAGGATTGGTGGGTGAACAGTAATGACAGAGCTATTTAAAATATGGGTTGCAGTCAAAGAAAAATCAGGATAGAAAACTGTACAGAAGGATGTTCTTACAGGCCTGAGGCTCTAATCACAAAACAGAGTGATGGAGATGAACCAATACTGCATGGATTAGCAATGAATTATTTTGAACTATAATCATGTGCCAGCACAAAGGGGAGGTAAAAACTAGCCATTACTCACAAGCTGATCTGCAGATAAGAAGAAAAAAAAGAAAGTAAAAAGGGGAAAAAAATCATATGCTAAACTGAGTCAGGAAAATAATGAAAATCTAAAATGTTGTTACACTTCAAGTAACATTCTACTTAATGTCTGTCGTGTACGGTATTTACACAATACAATCTGTAAGATGCTGAGGGTAAAGCAGGGTTAAATCAGACAACTCTTCTGTAAATTAGTACTGCATAATAATGTGTGCTGAAAAATATCCTAATAGAAGAGTTAGTTTTAAAATAACACACATGGGTACTAATTTCTCCCGCTGTAAAATTGCAGGAAATATACATATATATATATACATGCATAGGTAAAGATAGGTACAGATATATGCAAATGTGTATATGCACATGCACACTTATGTATACACATGCATATATAATAAGGGATTTAATTTCCATTAGTCCATCTGAAAGCAAAGCACCACCATCTTAAGAGTCAATGTTAGTTTTCCCACTCGGGGGAAAAAAGAAAAAAAAAAAAAACACCACAAACTAATTTTCTGAGAAAAGAAAAATCAAAACTGCTATCCACAAAGATTCCTGAGATTCTTATGAACAGACTGTTTAAATGAAGAGCACTTTAATCAGTAGAGGAATCCTCACGTTTCTAATGTCTTGCTGTGCATTCTGCAGGTTATAGTAGCAGCTGGTAGAGGTCATATATCTTTTGTGAGCATCCCAAAAAGGCTCACTGCCAGACTGTTAAATTATGAATAAGCAATGAACAAAAGAATGCAGATACGGTGGTGACAAGATAATCCAAGCAAATTTATCTATGACAAATTTCACAGGATTAACAAATTACATTTACACAGAACAATAAAAATGTGCAAAAAAAAAAAAGGATGAGCCTACTTTTCCCTCACAGCATTAGAGGGAAAAAATCACCATTCCAATGCATGTATTTACATTTAACTTTGTCTAAAGTAAGACATTTATAGCTTGCTGAAGACAAGCAACTAGCGTTATTTTCTTTCAAGCAAATACATATACCGTGTCTACCTACATATGGCTACACTTTGTGGTATACATGTAGAGAAGTCAGTGGAAAATCTTTTAAAGTTTTCCTCACAATTACTAAAAACCAAAATAAATATAACAGAATTCTAAATTTGGTTTTCAGGTAGAATATTCTGCTATTCTCTCACAGTTAAAAGACACTTCCTTCATTTTGGGGTTTGTTCCTA
>WTXV02013294.1:40210-52347 GCA_009823435.2 Nymphicus hollandicus | reverse complement strand
ACAAAAAGCATTAAGAAACAAACAAACAAACAAAAATAATCACTCCAAGAAGATTCCTAAATCCAGAATCTAAATACTGGATGTTCCTAAAGATGCACATTCAGAATGTCAAATAATTTTTGGGGGAAGAAGAAGGGATTTGCAATGTTTGCTATATCCTACAGCCTATTCTGGTCTTGAGAAGTGATACAAAAAAAAGAAATTGAAAACCAGCCCTCAAATAGCATGGAATAACAGTTTCCAAATCACAGTTCTGTAGAGAAGCACTTTTCTTCCCATTAACAAAGGAATAAAAGGAAAGACAGCACCACTTAGTTTTCAAATTTGAGTGTAAGCAGAGCGATTGATAAAAGGAACAACAAATATGTTTGAAAGATCTGGAATCTGCTGTATCTTTTCTATCATTCTTCTCATCTGAAGTCTGTATTTTATGTCACCTCCATTTATTTCTTCTTGTTTGTTAATCTGAAACAATTGTCTGGTAAAAAGAGATCTTGAATAAAAATAGGCCTTTTGAAATCATATCTGTATCATTAACGTATCAAATATATGTTCCTGTTACAGAGCTCTGCCTACAAACAGGAAACCTCACTATTAAAGTGAACATCCAATTAATTAAGATACTTTCGTAAACTACTTGGATCCTTCAAACACTGCTACTTGAGTACCATTTATCTAGCTCACTCAGCCGCTGAAAAAAATTACTGTATTTTTGATTTTCCACCAGAAAGGCAAGTTTTGTTGTGAAACTGAACAGCACCTCAGAAAGACTGAATATATAAATCAGCCCAAAGCATTTGTTTCTCTTTTTCTGTTCATCTTTTATTTGTTATTTACCCATAGAAAACAGGTTTGGTTTTCTTACATATTTTTGAGAACCTCTTGTCCATACTGTTAGTAATTTATGCAAAGGTGAAGCAAACATGCCAATCCGACATCTAACTTTAGTCAGACAAACAAAATCAGCTACTTGCTTTTTTTTTTTTTTTTTTTTGCAGCTGTGAAGGTTGAAGGATAAGTACCACTGGCAGCTATTCTCTTTTTTAAGAATTTTTCTTTTTTAATCCTGCTGCCAGCACTGTACAGATTCAGTCACTCAGTTCTTCTATTGACCTCAACCCTGACCTGTGAAGACTGCCCACTTACATTTTCTTCCCACAAAGGAACAAATTCTGTCTCCCATCATCTCTAAGAAAAAACAGCTTTCTAACAGGCATTCTTGTAAAATTTGGTATGTTATACTTTTGCTAAGTTAGTTACAGCTTTGGCAGGACAAGTCTGATCTACCTAACTCATATAAGCCTAGGCTGTGTGTAAACTGATCATAAATGTGAGTTTGCACATGACTTTCAAATATGAGATGTAAGCAAGAGGGGAAAAAAATCCTTCCCCATCATAATAGATCAATAATGTGCCTAGGTTTGAGTAAAACTATAACCCTTTAAGATTTAATCCAAAATGACTGTTTAAAGACTATTCATTACTCAATAAAATTCAGTTTAAAACAATGTAATGTGTAATGAAGCTGGCTCTAAATTCCTGCTGGAGACAAAATTCCCAGGCAAGTATTTTAAAAAGGGCTTATAGGATTTAGGTGGCCACATTTCACTGAAACGCAGTATGTGTTGGATGCCTAAATCCAATAGGCTCTTCAGAAAATCCAAGCCCCAGAGACATTATTGTAGATTACACACATACATATTATTCAGGCTATATCCTGTAAGTTCACTATATACATATGTAAACCTAACATGCCTGAAGGTAATGGAATAGTACTTCTTCACTTAAATTATTTAACATAAGTGTTGAACTTCTATTATATATCAAGCTAACAGCTAATTTTAAATTGCAATCAAGCCATTCTCTGAAAGCACTTTATTTCAGTGGAGGTGTTGCCTGTAAAAGAAATGTAAATCCCTCTAACGAAGGCAGTGTAATCTTTGAACACACAGTCAAAATGGGGGCTGGAATTTTACTGCTAGTGCTAACATTGACATCTTCTGCCACTTCTGCTAGTTCTCAAGAATCTTTTGTGCGTAACTATCGCATCAGTAAAATGTGTAGAAGAGTGTTTACAGACCTTTCGAAGCACGCTAAGATATATAAAGACATGTATCTACAGAAATACTCAGTATTAATATAAAATATTCTCCAGACATTGTACATCAGTGAGAAGTTCCCTAGAACAGACAAATGACAAGATACAACCAAGAGTGAAAACTCCAAAATGCAACATATAAGAAAGGCTGGGAAAATAGTCTGTAACAAATCTTCAGAACTCTGCTTTTGGTAACCCGTTTCAAATTCTTTCTTACATATCACTTGTTCTTTAACCTGCCCGACTCTTGCTGGCATGCAGAGTGCCGGGTAAGGAATGGCATAACTCTCAGTATGCAGCTGCAACAGGCTGACAGCAAAATTTCCTTAAGGACCGCACCATTTCTACTCGAGTTTTGCGTTCTATAATAACACACAGATGCAAAGTTCACTCCTCCTCTCACTAAGTATGTTAAAGTTTGTTATTGTGATCTCACTGAGAAAAAATTTGTATCTATTAAATTATATGGTAAAAAAACTTTCATCCTTGCTTGTGATTCTCTGTCATACACTTTAATTACATGCATAATTTCATTCAGGACTTTATAAAAATTAAGGTATAACTTGAACTCAGTATTTTCGCAAAGACAGGGTCCAATTCTGCAAGTTACAGATATAAACACCATCCTACCCTTACCATACCTCCTTTGTCCCATGTAATATACTACTATAGCATACAAAATTAACGAATATTTTTACTACCCAAAGTCCTGTTCAAATCAATGGCACAACGGTCCTATTCATTTGTCTAGGACTTTGTGTATAGTGAAACTACTGCTCGAGCTAGTCACAGAACAATGCTCTAGTCATATAAGACATGGCAGCAACCATTATACTCTTACTATAGCACATCTTCTTATGCAGCAAAATGCAATATTATTACAAATTATCCTTATAAAAAGTCACACACCTCATTCACACTAATGGGACTTTGTATGTTAAAAATAACATGCAGTAGCTTTATAAATATTACATAGAAAGAAATTGCCTCTTCTGAAAAAAATGCAATTATTATGAAATGAATTTTAAAAACATTTCCTCTCATGGCCATAAATCTTTGGCAGCTTCCCAAAAAAAAAAAAAAAAAAAAAAGAAAAAAAGAAGAAAATATAAAAGATAAAAAAAGAAAGCCAAACATTAAGCATAAGCAAGAAAACAAACCAACCAAAGAAATGACTGGGATGAAAATGCAAAGTCTTGGCCATGTACCTTAAAAATATCTTCTGCGTAGAATATAAAAACAAATCTCCAAGCTGACATTCTGCAGAGCAAGTTTGCTCAATTCATTTTGAAACTATGTGAATAATGATGAAATCTCATCCCACATGAGGTGCTTTTACACCTGCAAGAGCTACTAGTGACAATAATAGAAATTGTATTGGATGGACTAGCTGAATGTAAGGTTTATTCACACGGGATGAGATTTCAGGAAATGGTGTCATATCATTAAATTCTAAAAAAGAAAAACAATTACTTAATTGATATCAAATTAAATTCTACCATGTCTGTAAAACGGCTTCATCTTACTGACCTCAGTGGGAGCAGAATCAATCCCAAAATGTTAATAAAACTAATGTTAATAGTTATTTTTCATGGTCAGGATCAGTTATTCAAAATACTTATCTTAAAATAAGTTTTCCAAGAAAGAAGGTATTGTTATAAAGATTGTTTTATGAAAAACAAACATTTATTTAAACATTATACTCTTTATGTAGGATGCTGATGAAACTGATGCCTAGAACGTCAATTTGTCAACTGTTTTACATCACTCTTGCAGTAAAATTCCCATCTGGGCTGGCAACTTGTGTGCCAAGTTTCAAACAAATGTGATTTGAAACTGCCAGTATATTAGACTCCAAAATTCAAGTGAGACACTAATAACGGAAACAGATGTTGACAATATCTCCCGGTATTCTCTTAAAAATACCTATGGTTCTGGATGCTGTATTAATCTGGTAGCAAAACTCTCTAATTACTTACAACTTGTTTATAATATAGCATTAGAATATTAATGCCATTAAACTGGTAGAAAACCAGCTAACTGGATGTAACTTGTAAGAAAAAAAAAATAGTTGTGCTGTAAAGAATGTAGAAAAAGTGCTGCAGACAAAACCTTGTTATTCAGAATCCCATTAGTTACTGAAAATATGTGATATAACTTTTGTTGATCAATACTCTCATGTAAGCTCTAAATAATGTATGATTCCAGTGGAGGAAAATGCAGCAAATCAAATATAGTGGGAGAATGTTTCAAATTATGAAGAGTAGTATGACTGCTAATCCATAAATCAGAAATCGGAAAGATTGTTGTAATGTGGGAGGGCTCTATTTAATAAAGGTCATTATAACTCCTGGCTCTAGAGCTATAACATCTAATATCCTCTCTGGTAGCTCTATGATATGCCCATGCATTACTGTTCTTGTTGACAGTCTGTTGCCTTGGAAATATTTCATTATTTCAGTTTTTCCATTTGTAGACCCTTGGCCTTGTGATATGAAGGCCACCCTATTTCATATTTTCGATTATCATTTAAGCAATCTTCTGGAGCTATTTATATAAAAGCAAGTGTTAGACAATGCATATCATCATTTATCACTGCTATGTTTAAGCTCATGCTTTAGAAAGAAATGCCAAAATAAAGGGGTTTTTTTCTCTTTCACTTTAAACCAATAGCACTCCAATATTATTATATGCTTTACAAATCAATGCTGGCATACCACATGCATGACATTTCTGTCTATTTAATTTTCTTGGGTATATACAATTGAAAAAAAACCCTAAACTGCTACTGTAACTGGAAAATTTGCTAAGACTCATAGCTAAAAGGAAAATCAAGCAAATGTGTGTAACTTTTCAGACATTAGAAAACCTAAACAGGTGAAAAAAAAAGTTTCAAAACAAATTAAGTGCTTGGTTGCACCAGAGACTGCTGCTTTTTACAGTTGTTTAGTAACCACTCACCTTTTGCTTGAAAAAATGTAACACCATCTACTTAAATACTGTGTAAGTGAAGATGAAACAAACAATGTACACAAAGTTCACTTCCAGGATTCTTAATCCTGTGAACTAGTTTACCAAAGTAGCATCTAAGAAGAGACTGCAAAACCCCTTAGGTAACTGGACTGTGCCTGTGCTCCAAACAGCTTGGTGCACACAGCTGGAAGAAGTGTGTACAGACAGCTTAGATAAACGGTTACATGCAAGACTTCAGGAGCATGTTACGTAACTTTCAATAAGATGTACATGAGTGCCTGTTTATTGAAGCGCTGATCGATCTTCTCAAAAAATACTTTTTTTTTATTTAAGGAACAAACTGATTGCTGTTATTTCTGCTACAAAAAATGTCATCAGCTTCTACATGTAATATTTATACCTGAACTGTTCAGAGCATTGTAAAGAGTGATAACAAAGTGAGCCCTAAGGGCTAAAAAACAACTGCTTGGACACCAGGCCAAGTTTGTGGCTATTAGTGTTCTAGGAATTTAGACTACTTTTTTCCCCTGAAATGATTACTCCTCCCACTCCCTACAGGGAAAAACTACTCTGATCCAACCTTTAAAATGACAGCATCTGAGCTGAACAAGAAGATGCTATTAAAGGGCATTAAATTAAATACAGTATATCCTCCTACAACTTCAATCAGAATTTCAGACCAAGTGTTATTTAGTTCAGCTCTCAAGTGGAGCAGAATAACAAATCGCGCACTTTGATTTACCTTCTGCGAATGCCAAATGGAGACAGGTGATAAAGAAAGCACTCATGCACAGGCTATGAAGTTTCCCTAGAAATTAATTCTATCTTCAAGATTCCTATCTCAGAGAAATTCCCAAAATGGCAGACAAATATGCTTCTGCTGGAGAGATTACTGAAGCTATCCTGGCAAATACACTTAGCACTAATATAGTACCATTCTCTGAAAGAAGACAGCAGAATTGTGTGTTGGGGGGGACGACAGGACTTATTGATACAAATTGTTTTTCCAACACAGAACTCTGCAGGAGAGAAGCCTGCTGCTATATAAGTGTTATTAACACAGTAGAAACGCCTCTGCAGCCACTGAAATGGAAATTTAAAAAGAATATATATTTATAGTTGAAGATGAAAATCTGTAAGTTAGGTCATTGACTTCTGAGGGTGCACTGTTTTCCCATTATGTGTATCTCCAAATTCTGCTACATATCAATATATAGCCTTGTCAAAGTGCAACAGTTAATACTAATGCATCTAACACAGCCGCACTAACACTTCAGTGGCAAATATGAAATGTATGCTTTCCTGATACCGGGCATTCTGCTTCCCTAGAAAAAAATGGCACAGCTAGATAAAATCTGTGGGGTTTGGAAGTTGTACTAGAAATCCTGATCATACTAAAAACCTGTAAGTTTGAAATTAAGATTAAAATGAGCCTGATTCCCTAGACTTTATTTTTGTTTAAATATTTTTCAGACTTGTGCTGTGGCATATAAACTGAGTAACACATGATCCAGCTACTTTTAAAAGCTGTCTAAATGATAATTTCCATTTTTACAACTAACCAGAAACCTTCCTCACCCCTTACCTACTTCACGGGTAACGCTGAAATGGGAGGGAGGGGGGAGGAAAAGCCCACTCCAAACCCTCTGGCTGCTCTCCGCCTGGGCATACGTATCCTCCAAGTGTAGCAATGGAGCTTTGAGCACTTTGTAAGAATCACAAAGTAACATCACACGAACTTGTACTCTTGTTTCCTACCAGTCACTTCTAGAAAGATTCACTTTACTAGAACAAATCCGCTACGGGCAATTCGTGTCACCAGCAGAGCAGATTAATAGCAAGCACTCTCCCCCAACAAAAGTATATGGGGCAGCCGGCGGGCCGGGAACCAAACGGGGGGTAGCGAGACCCCCTCCTCTCCTCCCGGCCCCCGCCTCCGAGCCGGCTTTGTGTGCGCGGCACCCGCCACCTGGGCCGGGAGCGGCGGCATCGGTGGTGGCGGTGGCGATCTCGGTGGCAGCGCGTCCCCGCACGATGCCGCTCCGCGGGCGCCCCGCCGCGCTCCTGCCCCTTTGTCTGCTCTGCCTCCAGGCTGCGCTGCCGCTCCGCGGCCACCGCGGCCGGTACGCCGGGTAAGTTTGTCCGTCCGTCCGCCCGCCCGCCCGCCGTCCCTCACTGCCCCGGCGGGGCGCCAGTAGCTCCGCGGCCGCGCTCCTTCCGCTGACCTGTCCCAAGAACCGGCTTGTACTGACGGGTTCTGCTGAGCAGTTGGTTTGCTTGTTTCCATGCAGCTATGGCATGCTCCGGCGCTTTCTTGCAAAAGGTGCTGTAAGTCTCTTGTAGCAATCGGAAGGATGCTACACTGGGGGAGGAAAGTTTTAGGTCCTCGTAGAAAGAGAAACTGCGGTTGTACAGCACAGAGGCTTCACCGTGCTCTGAAATGAATGAAGGTTTGTATTTTCCTTGAGGGGACAATTTTCGTGTGGGTTTTTTTTAAAGTTGAACAATGTGCGGTCTTACTGAATGCATAAACAGTGCAACCAATAAGGGAACCTGATTAACTTTACTGTAAGCAAGTGAAGACTTTTACATGTGTTTCAAACTAGCCTTTTTTAACTTTTCTTTTGTTTTCATTTGAAGTTCAAATGTGTGTTAGAAAGGCGGAACTAAGCAGTAATAAAAGGCAAACTGTGGTATCAGTGCTAGGCTTTGCCTCCAAAGTGTATGTTCTTTTTGCCTGGCTTAAAGACTTTGGATTTAGCAAGTATTTAACAAAATAGAGAGCTTTGTGATGCAAATGAAAAGACAATCATACATAGGGGCGTTAGAAGCCATCTTTTCACAGACACTATAAAATTCATTCAAACTGACCAACGAATTCCTCCGGAGAGGCACACCTCCCTGTGGAAGTAGGAGCTGTATTATTCTTTTTATTATATTAAAGTAGCCAAGCCAGGCATGGAAATTCCACTACTAAAATGAAGCTTAAAAAAGCCCAAAACATTCCTTGAGCTTCAAGTACATGGTAACATGATATGAAGCCATTCACCCCTGGGTCACAATTAGTGACAGCAAGTAGTTAAACATTTGACAGCTGTTTCACCATGTCCAGTTAGTCCCTCTGTCCCCGTGTCTATCCTCACTGTGTGAAACCAAACTGACCACCACACTCAGGAGCTCTCCTTGCAGTGCAGAAAGGAAAGGAGCAGAACACTAAACTGGTCTTTAAAGCCATGGCATAAGGTTTGTGCAGCAGCACTGTTTGCTCTGTCTGGAGCCTATTGCACAGTCATGGTCTTGATAAGACCCAATTGTTTTAAAGTCAAGATTGTATTGAGTTCATCTGGAAATGACATTGAGATGAGTAACACATTCCCAGTGCTGGTACGTAACTTTTTATGAATATTAGTTACATGAGCTATCTATTGATCAAGGTACGAGATGTCAATATATATGTTTTAATATCCTCTACGTTTAAGTGAGAGTATCCCTCTATAATCCAGTTGGTTAAAATAGAACAATGCATGCAGATTCATGTATTTGACCTCTGCTAAGTACGTGATTCACCAGTTCTGTTACAAGTTTTAAGAATAATTTTCTTGTTGAATCATTTTATGTGCCCAAGTGACATGTGAAGGGCGCACCCAAACTCTCCCTGTTGATCCCCGTCCTAGAAGATTTTGGATAGAGTCTAGTCCAGAAAAACAAGGTGTCTCATCAGCTTCCAGAATTTAGGCAAGCACAACAAAAATCACTACTAAAAAAGAAAACAGTAATAAAAAAATAAAAAGCTAGAGTTCATTATAAAAACTCTTGGTCAATAGGCAATTCTAGTAGGGGGCCAAGATATATTTACAAGCCTTGCTGAAAATGTGGTCACATTTGTAACAGAAACCAGAATGTGTACCACATGTGTAACACAAACTGGAAAAATAACCTGATCTTTTTCCCACTCTACTAATCTTTTCCATTCCTACTATCCTGGCATTATTTGTGTCAATAGGAGATCATGAAAAAAATTGTTTGTACCGGGATGAAGGTTCCTTCAGAATTATGAATACATCTTGTCCTTCTGAGGCATCTGTCATCAGCCCAAATCCATCTTGGGCGGAATCATTTAATTCCCTCTGTGTGTGCAATTGATTAGAAACAGTTGAGTGGGTACTGCCATCACTCCTGAACCTCATCATCACCCAAAGGGAAAAATATTTTGGTAGGGCTTTGGGTTTTTTTTGAGAAAGGCAATAAAAGGGGTGTCCCAGCCACCTGACTTCATTTTATGCTAAGAAATGTGTGTCAATCCTAGTCACTTCTATGAGGCTGTAATATACAGGGGGAAGGCATAAATAGAATTAGGGCAAAAAGGATGAGAGAAAGGGAAAAAAAAAAAAGGAACAAAAAAAGCAATAAAAAAGCAATGGAAAATAATTCTCACAAACTGAGGCCAGCACTAGGAGGCACAGAGCAATTGCAGCCCTTTAGCTGAGGACTCCAACCCAAGACTATTAATTGGTATTGCACATGTTTCTCCAAACCAGTCTCTCCAAACTGTGTTCAGAGCAGGCCAGGTGTGCCATATGGACGCATCTTCATGCAAATGCATTCCAGATACCTTCAGGAAGTCAACAAATAGTTGGGGCGTCTCAGCAAGGAGGCAGGATCTCTCATGCCTGCTGAGTTCACTGCAGAGCAGGTGTATTTACCTTGGGCTGCCTCACAGAACATGCAGGAGTTCAGTCAGCCTCTGTGCTCTTGTGCCTGCAGGAACTCAAGAGGAGCTGGGAGCTACCTTCACCTCTAGCAGACCCTGCGAACCAGCTACCCTGAAGCAAATTCAAAACTGTACTCACACATTTTTCCTTCTCCCACTTGCTTGCTCTGTCCAAAGGTTCCAGGGGAGATACGCAAGGGGAGGGGACACATCCGAGTTTGGGCAGAGTATATGTGATATGTTCAAGTGGATTTTGCAGGAGGCCATTACCAGAGGTTCAGACAGGGGCAACAAGGATAACCAAATGTATGGAATGGCTTAAGTGCTAGGACTCTGGTCTCTAATAGAAATAATTTAGGGCCTAACAGATGTCTACAACCTTTAAGTGACATGGAGGTAGTGGATAGAGATAAGCTGTGTCCTGTTTCTTCCTGTTACAAGCAGGAGATATAAAACTAACCTAGGAGGAACCAGGTTGAAAAGAAACTTCTTCACTCCACAGGTGTGAATCCTGTGGGAATCCTTGCTGAAGGATGTGAAATGTTTGCAAGTATTCAAGGGGACTTGACTGGTCTGTGGAAGGGAGAGTTACCAGGCATGCTACTGAAAGGACATCCAGCCCAGGAGATCACTGCATTGAAACTAACTATAGGTTGGGAAAGTACTTAGCGTTAAGACTCTTCTTTGGGTAGTTGTGTTTTGACAGTTTTCCAGAGCAGGGTAATGAAACAGTTGGACTTTCTGTGGTTGTTTTTGACCAAATGCAGCAATCTTCCTCTCTTAGGAATGCTGTGAAGGAGATGGTTACCCATTAGCAGGTCAAGGTTTCTTAGGACAAAAAGCATCTCTCTCATTTATTCATTAAAAAACACTGCTAAGATCTTTTTACTCCAGCTCACCTACCTCCACTTTACATGGCAGGGGGGCATGTTCCCTCCATTTTCTGCCCCACTTTGTGTTCTTCCAAAGCCTTTTCAGAACTGTGCCTCATCTCGCTTCTTCTCTCACCTCAAATAGCCAAATGCAGGCAAAAAACTTGACCTTCTTTAAATCTTCTTTAAGGTTTTTGCTGGACTCTTTGGAGTCTTTTTTAAATATTGCATCAAGATGTTACCTCCTCCAAAATCATGCGACCAATTAGATTGGAAAAGAACTTTAAGATCATCAAGTCAAACTGTTAACCCAGGTTATCCTTCTGTGGGTTGCAGTGCTGCAGATAATTGTCATTTCTCTTGGCCAGGTAAAGGCTACGGTATGTGTTTATATTATTGTGTAACAATGGCATAAAATAACCTGGGAGTGATATGGGTAACAAGGAAACTGAAATCAGTGAAGAAATGTTCTGCAATCCAAGATATAATATGCTGCAGCTACTGGGACATCACATCCTGAAAACTGCATAAACCAACTGTCCATGTAGATAAGCACAGATATCAAATCTGAGAGCATCTGGCAAATTTGAAGTATTTTAATGCCCACTAATATCCCTACATACCATAGCTAAGTGCCTCTGATCCTCACAATACCTTACACACAATAGCTGGCATTTGTTCTGTCTCATGGAAAAAAACACATGGGAGTGTGATGAAAGCGAGTTGCTGAGGGAATTGAGAAGTGGAAAGGAACTCCTTCTGTGCTATTCCCCTCTGCAGATTTTTTCCAAATGTTTTAATCAGGGACTAAAAGATCTGCTTTGCTGTGTAAAAGTGGTTCTTTCTCTCTGCTGCTCAGCTCTCCTTCCCCACACCCAAGTCAAAGTGAAATGTCATGCGACTGGCAAAAAAAGTACTTGGAAAGCACACCACCAGCCTTAGATGGAAGTTAATCGTATTAATTCAGATGAAAACAACACTTAGTTCTTCTCTAGATGGTGTCGGGGAGCTTCTAAAAGGTGAAAAGCTGTGAGCTCTCTAGCACAATTATAAGTATTCTCTTTTAGAATAACCAGTAATTCTCTAATCAAAACACCACTGATTCCTAAAAAAAGCACGCATTAGTGGAATCCACAAGAACCCTGGGAGCTCCATTACCCATTCTTGTCCTAACACCACGACTCTAATTTTGAACTTTCTCATCACCTGATATTCTCCATGTACAATATCTTTTATGTTCTCACAGAGGGAAAAAAAATACTGCCAAGTTCTCATTCTTTTTCTCATCTAAGTCCAGGCATAATAAATTTACCTTTTAAAGCCTCTCTGCCCTCCTCATTATAAATGAGAAATATGAAGTGTTCCAGTTGCTCTTTCCCTTCTTTTTTTTTTTTTTTACTTTTTTCCTTTTTTTTTAATAACTGGAACCACAATGTACATCCACATTACCCAGGTGAAGTGAATGCCAGGCAAGGAGAGTCTT